>OX401905.1:15570402-15690575 GCA_947859195.1 Drymonia ruficornis | reverse complement strand
CTACTTACCGTGGCGCCCTCTTGGCGGTAGGCCCAGCTATAGCGCCGGGCCTCCCTCACTGACGGAGACGGCTTGGACCACACCAGCCGTCTCCCAGTCCGCTGAAACCGTGCAATGGGCGACGGGCCCCCCGACCCGCCACCCTGGTTTCAGCTAACTCGGCGGGGGAAGGAGCTGCGCATACCGCCGCCTCCTCCTTCCCACACGCCGCCTACGGAGCGGGTCCGCAAGAGGGTCTTCCTCCCTGGCCCGCTCCGCGGTCTCCTTCTGCACCATTACGGCTTCGCAGAAGGAGACCATTGCCTCCCACGACCTGTCGCTTTCCAGCATAGCCTGAACTACGCTGGGCAGCGACAGGTCCCATCCGACCACCGCCATCAGAGCTTGGCGCTCCCGTCCCCAGGCCGCACACTCCTCCAGAGTGTGCTGGGCCGTGTCCACCGCTGCGCCACACTGGTGGCACTCGGCGGTGGGCTCCCTCCTTGCAATCCGGTGCAAGTACCAACCGAAACACCCATGTCCGGTCAGCACCTGCACCAGCCGGAACGTGAGGGAGCCCTTCCTCCGCTCACACCACCTCTTCAGGACCGGGCGAACCGCGTCTATGGTACGAATACCATAGACATGGCTCGCCAGGCCCTCCGTCCATCGCCGCAGCGACTCCCGCCGCGCCCGACGTCTGGTTCTCTGAATCTCCTCAAACGTCGGGCGCTCGCCTTCCACTCTCCTCGCCGCCGACACGCTGTACACAGCGGCGAGGACCTCCGCCTCCAACTCCCACGGGGTGGAGCCCGCGAGAACGCAGGCCGCCCCCCCGGACACCGTGCGGTATCCCCGGACTACCCTCAGTGCCACTGTCCGCTGCACCCTGCGCAGGACCGCTCTGTTGGTGGCACCGAGGGCGTCGGCCCACACTGGCGCTCCGTAGAGCGCCATGCTTCGAACCACCCCCGCGTACAGTCGGCGGCAGGTGGCCCCCGGCCCCCCCGAATTCGGCAGGAGGCGGCCCAGCGCCGCCGCGGCGCCCACCAGCCTGGGCGCTAAGGCGCGGAAGTGGCCCTCAAACTGCCACCGCCCGTCCAGCTGGAGGCCCAGATACTTCATCTGGGCCCCCACGGCGACCCTCACCCCGTCCACCTCAATGGCCGCCCCCGGTGGCGGCCCGCACCGAGGCCCATGAAACATTAGGGCCTCGGTCTTTTCCACTGCCACTCGCAGGCCCAGCGCACGGATGCGGCCGACGACCAGGGAGGTGCCAACCTCGGCAAGCCGCTGCACCTCCCTCCACGTCCCTCCTCGGGCTACGACTAGGGTGTCGTCCGCATAGCAGATGACGTGCATCCTCGGGAGGAGCACGCCACGCAGCACCCAATCGTAGCCCAGGTTCCACAGTAGCGGGCCCAGAACGGACCCCTGTGGAACCCCACACTCCACCCGCCGCCGGACGAGCGCCCCCCGCCTGTCGACGAAGGCGACCTCCCTCTCCCGGAGGTAGTCCTCCAACAGCCGCCGCAGGTACAGGGGCACTCCGTGGAACCGGAGCGCCGCCAGAATTACCTCAAACGGCAGGCTGTTGAAGGCGTTGGCGATGTCAAGAGACACCGCCAACACTCGCTCCCCCCGTCCGGTCGCCTCCATCGCCAGCCCCTTCAGCGCCATTAGCGCGTCCGTGGTGGACCGTCCCGGCCTAAATCCGAACTGGTGTACGGATAGGTCCGGCCCCACCTCCGTGATGTGCTGGATGACACGGGAAGCCACGATTCTCTCGAGCGACTTCCCCGCGTCATCCAGCATCACAATCGGCCTGTAGGCCGACGGACAGTCCGGCGGACGGCCCGGCTTCTGCCAGAGGCAGAGACGCCCCTCCTTCCAGGGCTTCGGGAACTGCCCCGATGTCAAGCATCGGTTGAGCAGTCCCCGAAACTCCTCTCCCAGGTGCTCCAGGGTAATGGCCAGCACCTTGGGAGGCACCCCGTCCGGCCCTGGGGCAGTGCGCCTCTTGCGGAGGCGCTCCTCCACCGCCTCCATCTCCCCATCTGAGACGGGAGGAATAGGGGCGGTCTCCTCTTCCCGCACACCCGAGGGCGGGTGTATGGGCGGCAGGGAGAAGTCCGGGCACTCCGGGAAGAGAGCCCCGACGACGCTGTCCAGAAATTGCGGACACAGCGTCTCCGTCGCTGGGGGCGCCTGGGCGCGGAACCTGTTCCGCGCCGCCTGGAAAGGGCGCCCCCAAGGATCCGCGTCCAGACTGGACAGCGTCTCCTCCCATCCTCCCTCCTTAGCCCGGATGATGGCCAGCTGCAGAGCGAGCTTGCACTGCTTCAGCCGCTCATACAGCTGACCCTCCGCCACCAGATCCCGGACACTCCGCCGGCGGCTGCGCGCATACGCCCGCCTCGCTGCCGTGCAGGCCACGCGCAGCTCGGCCATTTCCGGCTTCCACCAGAAGACCGCCTTCCTCGGAGGGCGGCGCCTGGACCTCGGCATGGCCGCATCACAGACGGCCGTGAGTGCCGTGCGGAATCGGCGGGCGGACTCATCTACCCCGTCCCGGCCGGCACGTGCCCCCAGGCACCAGCCCGCAACAATGGCCGCCTCCTCCGCCATCTCCCGGTCGAGGCGGCCAAGCGCCCAGCGCGGGAACGCCGTATCGCCGTGAGGCCGGGGCGGCAGCGTCGGCGCGTCGCGGGGAGCGGAGACCTCGAACCGGATGTAGACGTGGTCCGAGAGGGTCTCCACGTCCCCCAGCACGCGCCATCCGCTCACACGGCGGGCGACAGCCGGCGTGGCGAACGAAATGTCCACCACAGAACCGCCCGACTGCCGTACGCACGTGTGCTCCGTCCCCGTGTTGAGGAGGGACAGCCCGGACTCGACTGCCCACTCCTCCACAGCCTCCCCACGAGGGTCCGTACGCACCTCGCCCCACGCCCGGGACTTGGCATTGAGGTCGCCCGCCAGCACCACCGGGAGAGGCTCCATCCGCCTCACGACCGGGCCCAGGGTGTCGAGGAACACCTCTAGGTCCCGCAGCGGCCTGTTCGGGGAGAAGTAGACGCCAATAATGGCGTAACCCCCCCGCACGACCGCCACATACCCGGCGCCCCTCTCCCTGACCACGAAGGGGACCCCCTGCAGCCTGCCAACGATGGCCACGGAGCCGTCCATGTCCCCGGCCCAATGAGGTCGAGTCGGGACGAAGTACGGCTCCGCAGCGACGGCGACGTCAATGCTCCACTCCGCCATGGATTGCAGGAGAAGGTCCTGCGCCCCAGCGGAGTGGTTCAGGTTCGCCTGGAGGAAACTGAGACTGTCACACATTAGTGTTCCATCTCAGCCTCCCCCGACCGTTGGCCGCCGTCCGTTGCCGCGGGGGCCCCTGTCCACCGGGTCCCCTTTCCCTTCGTGGGGGGAGGATTGCAATTCCTCCCCCCCATGACGTGGCCTGAAGCCTTGCCGGCATCCGCGCACACCGCACAGTGCGGGTTGGCGTTGCACACCACCGACCGGTGCCCCGCCTTCCCGCACCGGTAGCAGAGGCTGCCCCTCTCTTTAGTCGAGGTGCACAGCGGCCGCGTGTGCCCTATGCCCATGCACCTGAAGCAGCGCATGGGCAACACGTCCAAGGACACGACCCTGACGGAGCTCCAGCCCACCTGGAAATTGCCCGCCGTCACCAGCACCTTCGCTGCGGCAACCGGGCACGACATAAAAATGCTGCCGTCGCCCCCGGCACCCTCGCGGATTTCTCCAGCCCTTATTTGGGCCGGAGCGCATCCTCCTTTCGCCGCCGCGGCAGCCACGACCTCCTCTTTCGAGATCGAGTCATCCAGCCCAACAATGCGCAGATCTGCGCATCTCGTGGGCCGGACGACCGTGGCCACATCCGCCAGTGCCTCCCGGATTTTGCCGGCCAGCTCGTCCGCCTTGTCCGAGCTCTGGGAGCCAGGGATAGAAATCAACCTGGCCCCCGTGGCCGTCCTCCGGACCGACACCCGGTCCACTCCGGCCGGAAGCCCCACCTTCTCCTTCGCCTTAGCAAGGGCCGCCTTGTAGGTCACCCCCTGCTCCACTGCCCCCGGTTGCAGCGTGATCACTACCGCAGAGGATCGCGGGGGGGCGAGCTTGGGCCTACGTGAAGCCGGCCTCGCCCTTGTTCCAGAGGCGGAGGGACCCGCCACCGGGTTCGTCGCCGGCGTCGCCGCAGAGGCAGACGCCTGGGAAGCCCTCTTCTTTTTGCCCCGCCGGGTGACCGTCGACCAACCCTCCTCGTCCGACGCGCGCTGCGGCGGGGCCGGGGCCCGACTCTCCGAAGGCGGGGCCCGCGACGGGGAACGACCACCCCGGGGCGCACGGGGCGCCACCCTCCCAGGCCCAGACCTCGGCACCGCCGGCGCGGCCCCGCTTCCCGTCGCCCGCAAAGGGGGACGAACTACCGGCGCCGGGAGAAGCCTCTCCTCGAGCCCCTCAAGCCGGGCGTTCATCATCTCCCCTAAGGAGATGAGGAGACTCCGCTTGAGCTCTTCCAAGGCCCCCCCCAGATCGGCGGCCTGTGGAGGACTCTTCGGCGCCGGGCGGGACGGAGGAGTCCGCTTCTCCGCGTAGTCCCGCCGCATGGCTCGGACCTCCACCTTGAGGTCCTCCAACTCCCTCCGGAGGTTGGTGTTATCCCTCCGGAGTCGCCGAGTCTCCTCCGCCACAGTGCGGTCGGCCAGGCAGTCTACGATCTCCTGCAGGGACCTGGCCGCCTCTTTCAGGTCTCGCTGGCACGTCCCTTGTAGGTGCTGGGACTTACGGGCCACCTCCAGCACCTTGGCCACCTTCTCGCCGGCCTGAGCCCGGATGGTCTCCGCGTCCAGGAAGACTACGTCATCCAGGACACGAGCGTCCACCGCGGACCCGACCGAGATGTCCTCCGGCACTGTCTCCTTCCGGAAGGCCTCCCTGCGCAACTTCTCGTTGAAGTCGCGCTCCTCGTCCTCCTCCCGGCGGCGACCCAACTCTTGCCGAGCAACGGCCAACCCGGCATGATGGCCCGGGGCACGAACCTTCCCCTTCCCCCTGCTGGAGGTGGAGACCTTCCGGTCCAGGGGCACCTCGGTGTCCGACCCCGACAGCCTGTGCTTGCCGCCAGCACGCTCCAGCGGAGACTCTGGCGACCAGGGCACCACCTCATTCCCCACAATGACGTTCGCCATTACATGGGTAGGAGGAGGAGTTTCCTCCTTTCTTCCTCCGGACTTGTTAGCGACTTTCTGACGCTCCACCGAGTCCGTTCCACCAATCTTAAGGGTGAAGGATCCCTTCGAACCCTTACCCGCCGTCCCCGACTCCGTCGGTTGCATTGTTGGCCCTGAAAAGGGCCTTTTTTAAATTGTGGGCCAACCAGTGATTGACCACACAACCCTACCACACGTAACCACAAACAAACCCCCGAAAACTAACCCCAAAAAGTGGTCTCAATCTCGAGTACCCTTGCGGGCTCTCTTGACCGTCCTTGTTCACGTCCGATTCGAAGTGGAAGCCGTCTGCTAGCCAAATCTCATCTTTCGATCCCTCCGTAACAACCTCTAGAGCAACTTACTAGTTCTAACTTGGGTCCAATTAATAATGTGACGGCTGTACTCGCAACCTCAAATCGTCATCATTGAATAGACAAATTTTCCGTCTGAAAAATTGCTATTCTTGATGGGATTCGAACCTGTGCCATCCACCGTCACAACCCAACTAGTGTTGCCACTAGACCAACTTGGTCGTCAACCTAACCTAACCTAACCTAACCTAACCTAACCTAACCTAACCTAACCTAACCTAACCTAACCTAACCTAACCTTTTTTTTTTTTTTTTTTTAACGAGGTGAAATGCATTTACGCATCCCCTTCCGCCTCGGGGGAGGCGGGAGGGGTATGTGGGGCTCCCAGGCGGCAGAGTGCCACCCGTCCTACCCACTAAAACACCTCGATACGCCCGCGAAGCCATATGTGTCAGGGGAGCGCGGTATCGTTAGTCCCGCGAACCCCCACCACGGCTCGGCCCTTTCAGGCCCCCCCCCAAGGCCAATCGGCCATAGTGCTGCATTGGCGTATAAAATGCAGCACAACCCCTCGCAGGCCCCTTAAGTGGACGGCAAACACCCCCGTGCCTACCGCCCCAGGGCCGGGCCACACTCGGCGCAGTGAGGCAAAACGCCAGGCCACAGCAGAGAGCCAGGGGGAGCAAAACCCCCAGCCCAGCGCCCTCCACCCGCTCCAGCGAGCCCCACGAAAGGGCAAGCGGTGCAGGCAGAGGCTAAGGGGAGACCTCCAACGGTCTCAACCCAAGCAGCCAATCTGCCGCGTCCCAACGTCTCACCCACACTCGACCAAAATGAGCAGGCCCACCTCTGGCGGAGTCTCGCCCCTCTGGCGACTCGACGCCGTCGCCGACGGCCACCGGCAAGGCTTCCGCCCCTCTGGCGCGACCTTGCCACCGCCGATAGGCGACACACACACATTCAGACATCATCTGTCATCCCTCACCTTTGCCCCCCTTTCGCCGTGGACTGATCTGGTTTTCAGGAGCGCCGGACGGTACCAGGACGAACCCGGCTCGGCTGGCCAACCCGTTCCGCGAATCAACCCGAAGGGACAAGCATCACGAGTCCACCACAGCCTCCCACAGCCAGCCACCACCGGCACCCCCGTCCACCAAACACAGTCCACTAGCGACCCTCTAGCGAGGATAGCCGCCCCTCTGGTGGATCCTCTCACACTCATCCATCACCATTCATCCGTCGCCTTTACCCCCCAGTCGCCGGTCTGCCCAGTTAGCCCGTAGCCGAAGCCGGTCAGTACTGAGCAGACAAAACGCGACGCCCCGTGCCGGACTATCCGCCATCGTCGACCATCTCCCCAGGGAAACTGGAGAGATGGTCGGCGATGCCCAGGGTGCACCACGAGGAGGTTGTCCGACCTAGCACCCCAACCTAACCTTTTTTTTTTTTTTTTTTTTTTTTTTTTTTTTTTTTTTTTTTTTTTTTTTTTTTTTTTTTTTAACGGTGAGAAATGCCTGTTACGCATCCCCTCCCGCCTCGGGGGAGGCGGGAGGGGTATGTGGGGCTCCCAGGCGGCAGAGTGCCGCCCGTCCTACCCACTAAAACTCACCGATACGCCCTCTTAGCCATATGTGTCAGGGGAGCGCGGTATCGGTATGTCCCGCAAACCCCCATCACGGCTCGGCCCTTGCAGGCCCCCGCTTCTGGGTGTGGGCCACCCAGTCCGGCCACATGGTGCTGCGTTGGCGTATAGAACGCAGCACCTCGTCACGAGCCCATGGACGGACGGCAGTCACCCCCGTGACTACCGCCTTAGGCTCAGGATCGGGAGAGAGGCTAGCGTTGCCGCTGGCCCCCCGCCCTTGGCACGATGGACGCTGTTAGGTCTCCATCGTGCTGCCCTCTTGCCCTGCCTGACTGGCTGTGGGTTGGGCTGGCTGCGGTCGAGGCTTAGGCCTCTCAGCACCCCTCCTCCTCCTCTTGTTGGTCGGCTTAGACGACGCACACGCCTTACTTCCGAGCACGTGGGCAGCGGGCTTGCTCGACGCTGCGCACACTATACAGTGCGGCGCAGCGGAGCACGCCTCGCGTTTGTGGCCCAGCTGCCCACAGCGGAAGCAGGCGCTCCCTCGATCGACCTCTGCGGTGCATCGCTCCCGGACGTGCCCCAACTCGAGGCACCGGAAGCACCGCAGGGGTCGTGGCTCCAGCAGGCGGACCCTGGCCGACGACCAACCAATAGGGAGGCGGCCGGCCCCGATCACCTTCTTTGCAGCCGCGACCGGGCAGCTCACAAGAGCAGTGCCCAAGCCGGAATTATCCCGGCGGATCGGCCCCACCTTAATAGAGGCGGGCGGACATTCGCCGGCCTTGGCGAACGCTGCCTCCACTTCCTTTTGGATGATGGAGTCGTCCAGGCCGGAGACGCGCAGATCTGCGCGTTTCTCCGGTCTGGAGACTACAACGTCCTTGTCGCTGAACACCGCCTTCAGCTTCGCGGCCAACGAGTCGGCCTTGTCGCCGTTGGCGGCCCCCGGCACCTCTATTATGCGCGCCCCTGTCAGGGCGTGCTTGAAGGTGAAGGCCATGACACCCAGACCCTCCAGGTCAACGGATTCCTTGGCCTTCTCCATCACCTTGGTGTAGGTGACCCCCCTGGCTTCAGCGTCAGGCTGCAGTTTGATAACTACGGCCGACGTGCGGGGGGCTCGCAGTTTCGGCTTCGGCGGCTGCTTCGGCCTGGCTGCTTTGCCGGCTGCCTTGTCGGCTGGGGCGGAGCCAGACTTGGGTTTGCGCTTGCGCGTAACCTTCGTCCAGCCCTCCGCCGTGGACGTCTCTGCCTGTGGGGCCGATGAAGCGGCGTTCGCCGGGGCGGCCTGCTTCTTCTTCCTCTTCCTTTTCCTTTTGGCCTTCGACCCCTCTCCAGTGGGAGGGGGAGGCCCGGACACATCCGGGGTGGGTATCTCGACTTCCGGGCTCTCCCTCGAAGCCTCCTGCGGAGTAGCTCTCGAGGGGGCCCTTGAAGTCGAGGCCAGTGGGGGGCGCAGACGCACCTCCGGCAGCAGCCTGCCCTCCAGACCCTCGAATCGGGCATTCACCATCGTCCCCACCGCCTCAATTATGGAGCGCTTCAGCGACTCCAGCTCAAACGGAGCAGTTTGAGGGGGTGGGGCGCTGGTGAGGCCCGAGTTGTCTTGGGCCCGCCGCAAGTCAGCCCGCAATGCGGCCAACTCGCCACGGAGCTCCGCGACTTCCGTCTTCAGGCGGGCGTTGTCCGAAGACAGCTTCCGCGTCTCGGCTGTGGACGACGTCAGGCTCAAGGCCTCCACGGCGTCCTTTATTGAGGCCGCCGCAGACTTCAGGGCCCGAACATACGTTCCCTTCAGATGCGACGACTTCGATGCCACGTCTCTGATGAGGCCAATCTCCTGGAGTACCAGCTCGCGCAGTTCCCCAGCAGCTTTGCCCCCTTCCACCAGCTCTTCCGCCGAAGGGCGCCTCTGCCTAAGCAGATACACCCTTCTCTCGGTGTCTGCCAGCTCCTGCTCCGCTTGGAGCTCCATAGCCTCCCGCTCCGCAGCGACCAGATCAGCCTTGGCTTGCGCCAGACCTATGTACTCGCCGGTAGTGGGTGGCCGTCCTCGTCCTTTCTTGGCGGTAGCGCTGTCCTGGGCTGCAGACCTCCCTTCGTCTCTGCTGCCCGAACGCGACCGGTCTCTTGGTGGCTGGGATTTCTTCCCAGGGGCTTTGCCTTTGCCCTTTGAGAACCGGCCCGCCTTATCCCTTACCGGAACGGGAGTGGCGCCACTACGGCAGCCTTTCCCCTTCTTTTGGCCTTGGGACCGCTCCTCGTCAGAGGGACAGTCCGCCCAGCTAAGGTCATCATCATCCGCGCCCTCGACCTCGTCGAGTTTAGGGCGCTTTGGAGGATAGGAATCCTCCAACTTCCGTCTCCGAGAACTCGAGACTGTGGAACCGCCGACGCTAGACGCCAGCGAGTCCACACTCCCGCTCTTCGTGAGCACTACTCTCGCAGTGCCCATTGTCTCCTCCAAGTTTGTCACAGAGGCGGACCTCATCAGGTCTCCGCTCTCTGCTCCAGTCGTCGTCTCCGAATCGTTAGGTAAATTCGTTCCATTATTAGCGCCAGGGTCAGTCTTTTTATAGAAGTCCGTCAGAAAATTAAGTTTAAAAGCCATATCAAGTCCCACGAGTGCGGGGGAAGGGGAGTCAACCGGTCCAGAGACCCCATTAGACCGGAGGCCCTATATACTCCTGGGGGGCGGGAGGTGCCCAGGGTTGTCCGCTAAGGAGTGGTTTGACGTAACCACCCACCCTTTCGGGTATCTGACGTCACGAGACGCTACGTCAGCCTTTACGGATTTTTTATTGAGGTTTACTCCTCGCGACCCAGCCGGTGAAGGCCAGGCCCTCGGTTCCACCCTGGGGTGGAGTAACGAGACCGCCCGGAGTCGGCAGAGCCGAGTGCACTTGGCAGACGCACCGCGCGGATCACACCGCCGCCTTTCGGCAGCTTCCTTTCATACTTCCATCACGCTACCATCCCTCACCTTTGCCAGAAACATACATCACCACACATCCGTCGCCTTTACCCCCCAGTCGCCGGTCTGCCCAGTTAGCCCGTAGCCGAAGCCGGTCAGTACTGAGCAGACAAAACGCGACGCCCCGTGCCGGACTATCCGCCATCGTCGACCATCTCCCCAGGGAAACTGGAGAGATGGTCGGCGATGCCCAGGGTGCACCACGAGGAGGTTGTCCGACCTAGCACCCCACCCCAACCTAACCTAACCTAACCTAACCTAACCTAACCTAACCTAACCTAACCTAACCTAACCTAACCTAACCTAACCTAACCTAACCTAACCTAACCTAACCTAACCTTTTTTTTTTTTTTTTTTTTTTTTTTTTTTATAGTTGGGAAATGCAGTTACGCATCCCCTCCCGCCTCGGGGGAGGCGGGAGGGGTATGTGGGACTCACAGGCAGCAGAGTGCCGCCCGTCCTACCCACTAAAACCCAACTCCGCACCACTGTCGCTAGTCTGGGAGAACGCGGGTACACGAAGACGCAATCTCCCGCGAACCCCCAGTGCGACTTCGGCCTGTGGAGGCCTCCTCTCGAGGTGTTGAAACACCCTATCCACCCAGAGAGTGCTGTGTCAGTGCGGGTGACACAGCACTACCACCACACGAGCCCCCAGCGGAACGGCAGACACCCCCGCGTCTGCCGCCCGCAGGCTCCTGTTAGGGAGGAATGTTGTCGGCGTACGCCCTCCTCCGACGCCCTTGTCTTCGGCGGCGGATGTCCAGGGTGGCTGTTGCCTCCCTTTCCCTCTCCGCCGCCTCCTTCCGGGACATCACCCCCTCACAAAAAGAGGCGACCGCCTCCCACGATCTCTCGCTGTCCACCATGGCGCGAACCACAGCAGGCAGCGAGAGGTCGCTCCCGACAACAGAGCGCAGGTCTCGGCGCTCACCCGCCCAGGCTGGGCACTCCTCCAGCGTATGCTGGGCCGTCTCCTCAGCGCATGCGTCGCAGTGGTGACACTCGGCCGTGGGCTCCCTCCCCGCCACGCGACACAGATACCTCCCGAAACAACCATGTCCCGAGAGGACCTGCGTCACGCGGAAGGAGAGGACGCCGTGTCGCCTGTTCAACCACTGGTCCAGGACTGGACGCATGGCTTCTAGAGTTCGACGGCCGGCACTGGGGTGCTCCAGCCTCCGTTCCCACACCTCAATAGCGCACTGGCGCAGCTGCCCTCTGCGCGCACTCAACTCCTCAGGAGCCGGCGAATGCCGCCGGGCCCTCGCCTCCTCGCGCCACTTGTAAAGCGACGCGAGGATCCTGGCGTCTAGGTCCCAGGGCAGGGAGCTAGCCATTACGCACGCTGCCTCTCCCGAGATCGTCCTATAACCCCGTATGGACCGTATGGCCAACACCCTCTGCGGTTTGCGCAAAAGCGCGATGCTCCGGCGGTTCAGGGTGTCAGCCCACACGGGAGCCCCATACAGGGCCATGGACCGCACAACGCCAGCATAAAGTCGCCGGCAGGGGTCACCGGGGCCTCCCACGTTCGGGAGCAGTCTCCCCAACGCTGCCGCTGCTCTCAGCACACGAGGAGCAAGCTGCTCAAAATGAGCGCAAAAGTCCCAGCGCCGGTCCAGAACCAGACCAAGATATTTTATGGTCGGCCGGACACTGACGCGAACTCCGCCCACAATGATGTGGGCGTCGCCCGGTGGCGCATTCCGGGGCCCATGAAAACAAAGGGCCTCAGACTTGTTGAGGGCCACCTCAAGCCCCAACCGCCGAATCTTCCCGACCACGTAGGCCACCCCCGCCGTAGCGAGTATGGCGGCCCTGCGGTAGTCCGGGCCGCGGGCGGTGACGAGGGTGTCGTCGGCGTAACAAGTCACGTCGACGCCCCTGAGAAAGGCACCGCGCAGGACCCAATCGTAACCAATATTCCACAGGAGTGGTCCTAGGACCGACCCCTGTGGAATACCGCAAGTCATGTCCAGGGACCCCTGACCGTTTTGGCAGGGGTAAGTCACTCTCCGATCCGACAAATAGGCGTCAATGACGCGGCACAGGTAAGGAGGCACTCCATGGAACCGGAGCGCCTCCTTTACGCAAGCCCAGGGCAGGGTGTTGAAGGCATTGGAGATGTCTAAAGACACCGCCAAGACGACCCCGCCCTGGGAGACCGGCTCCTGTGTGAGTGCCCTCGCACGCGACACTGCATCGATGGTCGACCGACCCCTGCGAAACCCGAACTGGCTGTCCGCCAGATTCGGTCCGACAGTCTCGAGGTGCTCGACGATGCGACGGGCGACCACTCTTTCGAAGAGCTTACCCACATCGTCGAGCAGCACTATCGGGCGATAGGCGGACGGAGAGTCCGCGGGGCGCCCTTCCTTACGAATGAGGACGAGCCTGCCTGTCTTCCACCTCTGTGGAATTATGGCTTGAGCCAGACAGGCAGAGAACAACGCCCTCAATCTCGGCTCCAGAAACTCCAGGGCCAGCACCCAGGCCCGTCCGGGGATACCATCAGGTCCCGGGGCGGTATTACGAGCTCCCATCCTGGCGATAGCCGCTCCGAGCTCATCCTCCGTGACCTCCGGCGCGTCCTGGGCTCGGCCGCCATCTACAACGGCGCCAGACAGGACCATCGGGGGCGGCACGTGCTCCTCCCTCTGCGGGAACAACGACGCGACTATCGCCGACACCAGCTGGGGCTGGAGGGTCTCCGTCAGTGGGGGGGCCCAGGGGCGAAGCTTATTCCTCACCATCCTGTACGGCCGCCCCCAGGGATCCCGGTCCAGCGAAGCCAGGAACTCCTCTCTGCCTTGGGCCACGGCTCTGGCAATAGCCACCTGCAACGCCATCTTGAGCCGCCTATAGATGGTATAGAGGACAGCCTCCATTGGTTCATCCCTGCGCCGCCGTCTCCGGCTTCGGGTATACCGGCGTCTCGCCGCAACGCACTCTCTGCGCATTTGCGCGATCTCCTCGGACCACCAGTATACCTGTCGCCTGGGAGGAGGACGCTTCCTGGCTCGGACCATGGACGCGTCGCACACCTGCGTCATCGCGTCCCGGAACCATTCAGCCTCCTCCTCTACCACCACACTACTGGGCGCAGGGACCCACGAACGGACTATGGCCGCCTCCTTCAACAGCTCCCTGTCTAGGCTGGCGAGCCGCCACCGCGGGCCATCCCCTCTCACATTCCGGCTTGGGCCGGTCAGGGTATCCGGGAGGGCGGAGACGTCATACCGAATGTATCGGTGGTCCGACAGTGTCTCTTCGCCCTCAACCACCCTCCAGCCCCGGACACGGCGCGCCAGGGCAGGGCTCGCGAACGAGACGTCCACTATGGAACCGCCCTGCATCCGCACGCACGTGTCCACCGAACCTCGATTGAGGACAGCCAGCCCGACCTCCACGAACCACTCCTCCAGCACCCCGCCCCGCACATCAGTCGCGGGGGATCCCCACGCCGTGGATTTGGCGTTGAGATCTCCAGCGACCAGCACAGGGCAGGGGCTGAGCTGCCTAACCATCAGCCCCAGCCGGTCCAGGTAGGCTTCGAACTCGGCCAGCGTTCTGTTGGGGGAGAAATAAGCTGCGACTACCGCAATCTCCCCCAACCGAGCGGCTACGAAGCCTGACCCCCTCCTCACGTCACTTAAGGGCGGAGAGCCCGCACCAGTCCGACACACTATCGCCGCCGTTCCCGTCCGATCCCCAGCCCAGTTATCCCCAGGGGGAACAAAGTAGGGCTCAGAAACCACCGCCACTTGTAACAACCACTGCGCCATGCTCTGAGACAAGAGGTCCTGAGCTCTAGCGCAGTGGTTGAGATTCGCCTGGATGATTTTCAGGGTGGCCATTAATTATTGGGTGGCCATCGGAGTACCATCTTCCCTGGGCCCACTGGGCGCAGGGCGAGAAGGCTGCGACTGGGCCGTAGCTCCAGCAGCGCCTCTCCTCCGTCTCCTTCCCCTCGGCCTTGCACTAGCGCAGGACTGGCTGCCAAGTACGTGGTCGGCGGGCTTCTTGGCCGCAGCGCACACCAGACAATAGGGCGCCGCGGAGCACTCGCTGGACTTATGGCCCAACTGCCCGCAACGGTAGCAGGCACTACCGCGGTCGACCTCCGCGGTGCACAGCTCCCGGACGTGCCCCAACTCGAGGCACCGGAAGCACCGCAGAGGTCGCGGCTGCAGCAGCTTCGCCTGCGCCGACGACCAGCCGACAAGAAGCCGGCCAGCCTTAATAACCTTATTGGCAGCGGCAACCGGGCAACTCACCAGCGCCGTGCCGAGCCCCGATTTACCTCGGCGGATCTCGCCCGTCCTCACTGAGGTCAAAGGACATTCGCCGACCTTCGCGATTGCCTCATTCACCTCGGCTGGCTCCACCGATTCGTCCAGGTTCGTGATGCGCATGTCCGCGCGCTTCTCGGGCCTGGAGACCAAGACATCCTCCTTTAGTGCCTGGCGAAGCTTCTCCGCCAGCAAGTTCGCCTTATCGCCGCTCGTGGCGCCAGGCACCTCCAATATTTTGGCCCCCGAGGCCGCCGTCCTGAACCTGACGTTGGGTATACCGAGGCCCCCAAGGTCAACAGACTTCTTGGCCTCCTTTATAATCCCCGCATACGTCACCCCCCTAGCCTGGGCAGCTGGCTGCAGCTTCACCATTACTGCCGACGTGCGGGAGGGACGCAGCTTGAACGTCTTCTGTGGTTGCGTCGGTTGAGAAGCCGGAGCGGAGCCTGTGTTGGCCCTGCCCTTGCGCCGCGTAATCGTTGTCCAGCCATCCGTTGCCGGAGGCGGGACGCTATCTCCTCCCTGAGCGGGGTTGGCGGGGGTGGCCCCCTTCTTCCTCTTCCTGGGCTTCTTCTTCCCTGCAGGCTGAACTGTGGGAGGAGAAGGAGCAGGCGTGGCTTGCTGGGCAGCAGCCGGAGCCTCCGTCTGGGCGCTGGAGCTCGCCGCAGCCCGCGGCGCAGCCCGCGGCGCAGGCTTTGGAGCAGCTCCAGGTGGGGCCCTGGCGGTCGAGGCGGACTGCACCTCCGGGACCACTCTGTCCGACGCCAACGGCGGGCGAATCCTCTTTTCGGGGAGCAGCCTCTCCTCGAGGTTTTCGAAGCGGGCGCTCACCATTAACCCCACAGCCTCGATTATAGAGCGCTTCAACTGCTCTGGCTCAAAAGGAGCACTTGAGGAGGGTGGGGGAATAGCGGCGCCCAGCTCCTGCGTACGACGCAAATCTGCCCGTAGCGAGGCCAGCTCCCCGCGGAGCTCTGCTACTTCCGCCTTTAGGCGGGCGTTATCCGTGGACAACTTCTTGGTCTCTGCCGAAACCGACGACCTGCTCAGTGCGTCTACCGCGACCTTAACACCGGCGGCCGCGTTGTTCAGCGCCTTGATATACGTGCCCTTCAAGTGGCCGGACTTCAGGGCCACGTCCCTGATTAGGCCCGCGTATTGATTCACCTGGTCCACTAGCTGACCCGCTGTGGGCCCCTCATCCGAGGTGTCTTCGAGGTTGGCGGCTCTGTGCCTCAAGAGATAAATTCTCCTGTCCTCAGCAGCCACCTCCCTCTCGGCCTGCGACTCCAAAGCCTCCTGCTCTGCAGCGGCCAGATCGGCTTTGGCTTTGGCCAGGCCTACGTATTCTCCGGTTGTGGGGGGCCTTCCCCTCTTCTTTCGGCGAGTTCCGGCGTCTTTAGGAGGAGATTTCCCCTTCTCACTCCTACTGCCCGATCTCGAACGATCTCGCCCCCCAGTGTCGTCACTCTGCTTGAGGAATCTACCTCTCTCATCCCGGGACTGACCCCTGGACTTGCGCCCGCGACCGCTTTCCCCTGATCGCACCTTAGACTTCGGGGCGCCTTCGTCGCTTGAGGAGGGATTCCTACTGGATTCCTCATCCTTTTTGTCCCGTCCGCGCTTACTGGGCCTTTCAAAAAATTTGGAAGTCCCGGCGCCAGACGCCGGCCTGATAGACATGTAGGAGTCAGAGGAGTCAGATGATAGGACCCCTACGTCTCCGTACTTCGTCTCCTCTTGAGCGGCAAGCCGCTCGTCTACTTTGTTAGCAGACGCGGACTCTCCACAGTCCCCGCGCTCTGCTCCTATCGCCAAATCCGATCCGCAATGTATTTTCGGTCCATGTTCCTCGCCAAAGTCAGTCGTGTTGTTCGAGTCCGTCTTGAAATTTAGTTTTAGTGCCATAGTTAATCCCACGAGTGGGAGGGAAATAAATAGTCGATCCGCGCGGTGCCCTCTGCACACGGACAAGCCTAGATACGTCCTGGGTGTCGGCCGGTTCCCAGGGAATCTCTACCACTTAGAGCTGGCCTCCCGCCAGCTGTTCATCGTCCTCGACGGGACGGAGGTCATTTTTATAGTGGTTCCGCCCACTTGGCCCCAGCCGGTTAAGGCAAGGGCCCCCGGTCCCAACATCATCGGCCGCGAGACGTGTATTCCACGACACCTCCGATGGGATTACGGGCGCGTCCGGTGGCGGCCGAAACCGCGTGCACCTGGCACTACACCGCACGCTCATACCGCCTCCTTTCGGTGGCTTCCATTCAGACATCCCGCTTCCGCACCATTCATCCATCACCTTTGCCCCAAGAAAACATACATCACGCACAACATCCATCACCTTTACCCCCCCTTACCCCCCCGCCACTCATGCCGCCCTACAGTCCTCTCTGAAAACAGAGAAGTACCGAGAGCAACACTCGTGGCCCCCGTCGCCGGACTGCCCCCGACCCCCTCCGAAAGCCGGAAAGAACCAGAAGCAGTCAAAACGCGACTCCCAGTGTCGGACTATCCGCCATCGCCGACCATCTCCCCAGGGAAACTGGAGAGATGGTCGGCGATGCCCAGGGTGCACCACGAGGAGGTTGTCCGACCTAGCACCCCAACCTAACCTAACCTAACCTAACCTAACCTAACCTAACCTAACCTAACCTAACCTAACCTAACCTAACCTAACCTAACCTAACCTTTTTTTTTTTTTTTTTTTTAACGTGGGAAAACCCTTTATGGGTCCCCTTCCGCCTCAGGGGAAACGGGAGGGGTATGTGGGAGTCCGGCAATAGCCGTGTACCCACTAAAAACCCACGGTGTCCAACTACCGCCATGGAGGGGCGCCACGGGAATGTAAGTATACACTTCTGACCGTGACGCCCCGGCGGCAGGCCCAGCTTGACAGCCGGGCCTCCGGCACTTTGGAGACGGCCTGGTTACCCAGCCGTCTCCCAGTCCACCGAAACCGTGCAATGGGCGACGGGCCCCCCGACCCGTCACCCTGGTTTCGGCATAGGTTGCGGCGCCGAGGGGAGCCCCCGAAGCCCACACACCCCAGGAGTCCGCTGAGGGGAACCCCAGAGGCCCCCACACCCCGACACCACCGTCCGTCACCCAGACCATCCCCTGAGGGCCAACCCCGAGGCCCACACGCCCCATCACAACGAGCCCCTACCGGCTCCCACCCTTGTGTCGGGAGGCCACTCCTGGTCAACTCCAATAAAGGAGAAGTACCAACCGAGCGACCCCCCACACCACCGCCGCGTCCCGCCACGAGACGCCCGCCGTCCGCCAGACTATTCGCCATCGTCGACCATCTCCCCAGGGAAACTGGAGAGATGGTCGGCGATGCCCAGGGTGCACCGCGAGGAGGTTGTCCGACCTAGCACCCCCCAACCTAACCTAACCTAACCTAACCTAACCTAACCTTTTTTTTTTTTTTTTTTTTTTTTTTTTTTTTTTTTTTTTTTTTTTTTTTTTTTTTTTTTTTTTTTTTTTTTTTTTTTTTTTTTTTTTTTTAACGGTGAGAAATGCCTGTTACGCATCCCCTCCCGCCTCGGGGGAGGCGGGAGGGGTATGTGGGGCTCCCAGGCGGCAGAGTGCCGCCCGTCCTACCCACTAAAACTCACCGATACGCCCTCTTAGCCATATGTGTCAGGGGAGCGCGGTATCGGTATGTCCCGCAAACCCCCACACGGCTCGGCCCTTGCAGGCCCCCGCTTCTGGGTGTGGGCCACCCAGTCCGGCCACATGGTGCTGCGTTGGCGTATAGAACGCAGCACCTCGTCACGAGCCCATGGACGGACGGCAGTCACCCCCGTGACTACCGCCTTAGGCTCAGGATCGGGAGAGAGGCTAACGTTGCCGCTGGCCCCCCGCCCTTGGCACGATGGACGCTGCTAGGTCTCCATCGTACTACCCTCTTGCCCTGCCTGGCTGGCTGTGGGTTGGGCTGGCTGCGGTCGAGGCTTAGGCCTCTCAGCACCCCTCCTCCTCCTCTTGTTGGTCGGCTTAGACGACGCACACGCCTTACTTCCGAGCACGTGGGCAGCGGGCTTGCTCGACGCTGCGCACACTATACAGTGCGGCGCAGCGGAGCACGCCTCGCGTTTGTGGCCCAGCTGCCCACAGCGGAAGCAGGCGCTCCCTCGATCGACCTCTGCGGTGCATCGCTCCCGGACGTGCCCCAACTCGAGGCACCGGAAGCACCGCAGGGGTCGTGGCTCCAGCAGGCGGACCCTGGCCGACGACCAACCAATAGGGAGGCGGCCGGCCCCGATCACCTTCTTTGCAGCCGCGACCGGGCAGCTCACAAGAGCAGTGCCCAAGCCGGAATTATCCCGGCGGATCGGCCCCACCTTAATAGAGGCGGGCGGACATTCGCCAGCCTTGGCGAACGCCGCCTCCACTTCCTTTTGGACGATGGAGTCGTCCAGGCCGGAGACGCGCAGATCTGCGCGTTTCTCCGGTCTGGAGACTACAACGTCCTTGTCGCTGAACACCGCCTTCAGCTTCGCGGCCAACGAGTCGGCCTTGTCGCCGTTGGCGGCCCCCGGCACCTCTATTATGCGCGCCCCTGTCAGGGCGTGCTTGAAGGTGAAGGCCATGACACCCAGACCCTCCAGGTCAACGGATTCCTTGGCCCTCTCCATCACCTTAGTGTAGGTGACCCCCCTGGCTTCAGCGTCAGGCTGCAGTTTAATAACTACGGCCGACGTGCGGGGGGCTCGCAGTTTCGGCTTCGGCGGCTGCTTCGGCCTTGCTGCTTTGCCGGCTGCCTTATCAGCTGGGGCGGAGCCAGACTTGGGTTTGCGCTTGCGCGTAACCTTCGTCCAGCCCTCCGCCGTGGACGTCTCTGCCTGTGGGGCCGATGAAGCGGCGTTCGCCGGGGCGGCCTGCTTCTTCTTCCTCTTCCTTTTCCTTTTGGCCTTCGACCCCTCTCCAGTGGGAGGGGGAGGCCCGGACACATCCGGGGTGGGTATCTCGACTTCCGGGCTCTCCCTCGAAGCCTCCTGCGGAGTAGCTCTCGAGGGGGCCCTTGAAGTCGAGGCCAGTGGGGGGCGCAGACGCACCTCCGGCAGCAGCCTGCCCTCCAGACCCTCGAATCGGGCATTCACCATCGTCCCCACCGCCTCAATTATGGAGCGCTTCAGCGACTCCAGCTCATACGGAGCAGTTTGAGGGGGTGGGGCGCTGGTGAGGCCCGAGTTGTCTTGGGCCCGCCGCAAGTCAGCCCGCAATGCGGCCAACTCGCCACGGAGCTCCGCGACTTCCGTCTTCAGGCGGGCGTTGTCCGAAGACAGCTTCCGCGTCTCGGCTGTGGACGACGTCAGGCTCAAGGCCTCCACGGCGTCCTTTATTGAGGCCGCCGCAGACTTCAGGGCCCGAACATACGTTCCCTTCAGATGCGACGACTTCGATGCCACGTCTCTGATGAGGCCAATCTCCTGGAGTACCAGCTCGCGCAGTTCCCCAGCAGCTTTGCCCCCTTCCACCAGCTCTTCCGCCGAAGGGCGCCTCTGCCTAAGCAGATACACCCTTCTCTCGGTGTCTGCCAGCTCCTGCTCCGCTTGGAGCTCCATAGCCTCCCGCTCCGCAGCGACCAGATCAGCCTTGGCTTGCGCCAGACCTATGTACTCGCCGGTAGTGGGTGGCCGTCCTCGTCCTTTCTTGGCGGTAGCGCTGTCCTGGGCTGCAGACCTCCCTTCGTCTCTGCTGCCCGAACGCGACCGGTCTCTTGGTGGCTGGGATTTCTTCCCAGGGGCTTTGCCTTTGCCCTTTGAGAACCGGCCCGCCTTATCCCTTACCGGAACGGGAGTGGCGCCACTACGGCAGCCTTTCCCCTTCTTTTGGCCTTGGGACCGCTCCTCGTCAGAGGGACAGTCCGCCCAGCTAAGGTCATCATCATCCGCGCCCTCGACCTCGTCGAGTTTAGGGCGCTTTGGAGGATAGGAATCCTCCAACTTCCGTCTCCGAGAACTCGAGACTGTGGAACCGCCGACGCTAGACGCCAGCGAGTCCACACTCCCGCTCTTCGTGAGCACTACTCTCGCAGTGCCCATTGTCTCCTCCAAGTTTGTCACAGAGGCGGACCTCATCAGGTCTCCGCTCTCTGCTCCAGTCGTCGTCTCCGAATCGTTAGGTAAATTCGTTCCATTATTAGCGCCAGGGTCAGTCTTTTTATAGAAGTCCGTCAGAAAATTAAGTTTAAAAGCCATATCAAGTCCCACGAGTGCGGGGGAAGGGGAGTCAACCGGTCCAGAGACCCCATTAGACCGGAGGCCCTATATACTCCTGGGGGGCGGGAGGTGCCCAGGGTTGTCCGCTAAGGAGTGGTTTGACGTAACCACCCACCCTTTCGGGTATCTGACGTCACGAGACGCTACGTCAGCCTTTACGGATTTTTTATTGAGGTTTACTCCTCGCGACCCAGCCGGTGAAGGCCAGGCCCTCGGTTCCACCCTGGGGTGGAGTAACGAGACCGCCCGGAGTCGGCAGAGCCGAGTGCACTTGGCAGACGCACCGCGCGGATCACACCGCCGCCTTTCGGCAGCTTCCTTTCATACTTCCATCACGCTACCATCCCTCACCTTTGCCAGAAACATACATCACCACACATCCGTCGCCTTTACCCCCCAGTCGCCGGTCTGCCCAGTTAGCCCGTAGCCGAAGCCGGTCAGTACTGAGCAGACAAAACGCGACGCCCCGTGCCGGACTATCCGCCATCGTCGACCATCTCCCCAGGGAAACTGGAGAGATGGTCGGCGATGCCCAGGGTGCACCACGAGGAGGTTGTCCGACCTAGCACCCCAACCTAACCTAACCTAACCTAACCTAACCTAACCTAACCTAACCTAACCTAACCTAACCTAACCTAACCTAACCTAACCTAACCTTTTTTTTTTTTTTTTTTTTTTTTTTTTTTTTTTTTTTTTTTTTTTTTTTTTTTTTTTTTTTTTTTTTTTTTTTTTTTTTTTTAACGAGGTGAAATGCATTTACGCATCCCCTTCCGCCTCGGGGGAGGCGGGAGGGGTATGTGGGGCTCCCAGGCGGCAGAGTGCCACCCGTCCTACCCACTAAAACACCTCGATACGCCCGCGAAGCCATATGTGTCAGGGGAGCGCGGTATCGTTAGTCCCGCGAACCCCCACCACGGCTCGGCCCTTTCAGGCCCCCCCCCAAGGCCAATCGGCCATAGTGCTGCATTGGCGTATAAAATGCAGCACCACCCCTCGCAGGCCCCTTAAGTGGACGGCAAACACCCCCGTGCCTACCGCCCCAGGGCCGGGCCACACTCGGCGCAGTGAGGCAAAACGCCAGGACACAGCAGAGAGCCAGGGGGAGCAAAACCCCCAGCCCAGCGCCCTCCACCCGCTCCAGCGAGCCCCACGAAAGGGCAAGCGGTGCAGGCAGAGGCTAAGGGGAGACCTCCAACGGTCTCAACCCAAGCAGCCAATCTGCCGCGTCCCAACGTCTCACCCACACTCGACCAAAATGAGCAGGCCCACCTCTGGCGGAGTCTCGCCCCTCTGGCGACTCAACGCCGTCGCCGACGGCCACCGGCAAGGCTTCCGCCCCTCTGGCGCGACCTTGCCACCGCCGATAGGCGACACACACACATTCAGACATCATCTGTCATCCCTCACCTTTGCCCCCCTTTCGCCGTGGACTGATCTGGTTTTCAGGGGCGCCGGACGGTACCAGGACGAACCCGGCTCGGCTGGCCAACCCGCTCCGCGAATCAACCCGAAGGGACAAGCATCACGAGTCCACCACAGCCTCCCACAGCCAGCCACCACCGGCATCCCCGTCCACCAAACACAGTCCACTAGCGACCCTCTAGCGAGGATAGCCGCCCCTCTGGCGGATCCTCTCACACTCATCCATCACCATTCATCCGTCGCCTTTACCCCCCAGTCGCCGGTCTGCCCAGTTAGCCCGTAGCCGAAGCCGGTCAGTACTGAGCAGACAAAACGCGACGCCCCGTGCCGGACTATCCGCCATCGTCGACCATCTCCCCAGGGAAACTGGAGAGATGGTCGGCGATGCCCAGGGTGCACCACGAGGAGGTTGTCCGACCTAGCACCCCAACCTAACCTAACCTAACCTAACCTAACCTTTTTTTTTTTTTTTTTTTTTTTTTTTTTTTTTTTTTTAACGAGGTGAAATGCATTTACGCATCCCCTTCCGCCTCGGGGGAGGCGGGAGGGGTATGTGGGGCTCCCAGGCGGCAGAGTGCCACCCGTCCTACCCACTAAAACACCTCGATACGCCCGCGAAGCCATATGTGTCAGGGGAGCGCGGTATCGTTAGTCCCGCGAACCCCCACCACGGCTCGGCCTTTTCAGGCCCCCCCCCAAGGCCAATCGGCCATAGTGCTGCATTGGCGTATAAAATGCAGCACCACCCCTCGCAGGCCCCTTAAGTGGACGGCAAACACCCCCGTGCCTACCGCCCCAGGGCCGGGCCACACTCGGCGCAGTGAGGCAAAACGCCAGGCCACAGCAGAGAGCCAGGGGGAGCAAAACCCCCAGCCCAGCGCCCTCCACCCGCTCCAGCGAGCCCCACGAAAGGGCAAGCGGTGCAGGCAGAGGCTAAGGGGAGACCTCCAACGGTCTCAACCCAAGCAGCCAATCTGCCGCGTCCCAACGTCTCACCCACACTCGACCAAAATGAGCAGGCCCACCTCTGGCGGAGTCTCGCCCCTCTGGCGACTCGACGCCGTCGCCGACGGCCACCGGCAAGGCTTCCGCCCCTCTGGCGCGACCTTGCCACCGCCGATAGGCGACACACACACATTCAGACATCATCTGTCATCCCTCACCTTTGCCCCCCTTTCGCCGTGGACTGATCTGGTTTTCAGGGGCGCCGGACGGTACCAGGACGAACCCGGCTCGGCTGGCCAACCCGCTCCGCGAATCAACCCGAAGGGACAAGCATCGCGAGACCACCACAGCCTCCCACAGCCAGCCACCACCGGCACCCCCGTCCACCAAACACAGTCCACTAGCGACCCTCTAGCGAGGATAGCCGCCCCTCTGGCGGATCCTCTCACACTCATCCATCACCATTCATCCGTCGCCTTTACCCCCCAGTCGCCGGTCTGCCCAGTTAGCCCGTAGCCGAAGCCGGTCAGTACTGAGCAGACAAAACGCGACGCCCCGTGCCGGACTATCCGCCATCGCCGACCATCTCCCCAGGGAAACTGGAGAGATGGTCGGCGATGCCCAGGGTGCACCACGAGGAGGTTGTCCGACCTAGCACCCCAACCTAACCTAACCTAACCTAACCTAACCTAACCTAACCTAACCTAACCTAACCTAACCTAACCTAACCTAACCTAACCTAACCTAACCTTTTTTTTTTTTTTTTTTTTTTTTTTTTTTTTTTTTTTTTTTTTTACGAGGAGAAATGCATTTACGCATTCCCTCCCGCCTCGGGGGAGGCGAGAGGGATATGTGGGGCTCCCAGGCGGCAGAGTGCCGCCCGTCCTACCCACTAAAACTCCTCGATGTGCCATCTCTGCCATTGTGTTGGGGACGCGTCATCGGTTGTTCCCGTCCCGCGAACCCCAACACGGCTTGGCCTTTTCAGGCCCCCGCTCCCGGGTGACTTAGGTCACCCAGTCCGGCCACATGGCGCCACGTCAGCACATATGACGCGGCGCCTCCTCTCGAGCCCTCAGCGGAACGGCAGACGCCCCCGCATCTGCCGCCCGCAGGCTCCTATTAGGGAGGGATGCCACTCGCATACGCCCTCCTCCTGCGCCCTGGTCTTCGGCGGCGGATCGCCAGGGTGGCGTTAGCCTCCCTGTCCCTCTCCGCCGCCTCCTTCCGGGCTAACACCCCCTCGCAGAATGAGGCGACTGCCGCCCACGACCTCTCGCTGTCCACCATGGCGCGAACCACGGCAGG
Source organism: Drymonia ruficornis (assembly GCA_947859195.1). Classification (NCBI taxonomy): domain Eukaryota; kingdom Metazoa; phylum Arthropoda; class Insecta; order Lepidoptera; family Notodontidae; genus Drymonia; species Drymonia ruficornis. Next base: position 15,666,273 of record OX401905.1, on the reverse strand, counting down.
CAGCGAGAGGTCGTGCCCCACAACTGAGCGCAGCGCCCTGCGCTCATCCTCCCAGGCTGGGCACTCCTCCAGCGTGTGCTGGGCCGTCTCTTCGGCACATGCGTCGCAATGGTGACACTCGGCCGTGGGCTCCCTCCCCGCCACGCGCCACAGGTACCTCCCGAAACAACCATGTCCCGAGAGAACCTGCGTCACGCGGAAGGTGAGGGCGCCGTGTCGCCTGTCCAGCCACCGCTGCAGAACTGGACGCATGGCCTCTACGGTTCGTAGGCCGGCGCTGGGGTGCTCCAGCCTCCGCTGCCACGCCTCGACCGCGCGCTGGCGCAGTTCAAGCTGACGCGCTTTCAGCTCCTCTGGAGCCGGTGAATGCCGCCGGGCCCTCGCCTCCTCACGCCACTTGTATAGTGACGCGAGGATCTCCGCGTCTAGGTCCCAGGGCAGGGAACTGGCCAGCACGCACGCCGCCTCGCCGGAGATGGTCCTGTAACCCCGTATGGCCCGGTTAGCCAACACCCTTTGCGGTTTGCGCAATAGCGCGATGCTCCGGCGATTCAGGGTGTCGGCCCAAACGGGAGCTCCATACAGGGCCATGGAGCGTACGATCCCGGCGTACAACCGGCGGCACGGGTCCATAGGTCCTCCAATGTTGGGGAGCAGCCTCCCGAGAGCTGCCGCCGCTCTCGTCACCCTCGGACCGAGGCGCTCAAAGTGCGCGCAGAAGTCCCATCGGCGGTCCAGGACGAGACCGAGGTACCTCATATTCGCCTGGACGTCGACGCGTACACCGCTCACAACAATGTGGGCGTCCGCTGGTGGCCTATTCCGGGGCCCATAGAAGCACAGGGCCTCAGATTTGTTAAGGGCCACCTCAAGCCCCAGCCTCCGAATCCTGCCTACCACTTGGGCCACCCCCGCAGTTGCGAGTATGGCGGCCTGGCGGAAGTTAGGCCCGCGGGCAGTAACAAGGGTGTCGTCAGCGTAGCAAGTTACACCGACGCCACCAACGTTGACCCCGCGTAGGACCCAGTCATATCCAATATTCCACAGGAGTGGTCCTAGGACCGACCCCTGTGGAACTCCACAGGTCATGCTCAGCTCCGCTTGCCCGTTCATACAGGGGTACGTTACCCGCCGTTGGGATAGGTAGTCCCCGATGACGCGGCGCAGGTAAGGGGGCACTCCATGGAACCGGAGCGCCTCCCTTATGCAAGCCCAGGGCAGGGTATTGAAGGCGTTGGCGATGTCAAGAGACACCGCCAAGACGACCTCACCCTGGGAAACCGCCTCCTGCGCGAGGGCCTTCACTCGCAGCACCGCCGCTATGGTCGATCTACCCTTGCGGAAGCCGAACTGGCTGTCCGCCAGATTCGGCCCGACGCTCTCGAGGTGCTCGACGATGCGACCGGCGACCACTCTCTCGAAGAGCTTGCCCACATCGTCGAGCAGCACTATCGGCCGATAAGCGGATGGAGAGTCCGCGGGACGACCTTCCTTCCTGATGAGGACGAGTCTGCCTGTCTTCCACCGCTGTGGGATTATGGCTTGAGCCAGACAGGCAGTAAACATCGCCCTCAGTCTGGGTTCCAGGGCCTCCAGGGCCAGGACCCACGCTCGACCTGGGATGCCGTCGGGACCCGGAGCAGTGTTCCGGGCTCTCATCCGGGCGATAGCCGCTCCGAGCTCTTCCTCGGTCACCTCCGGTACGTCCGAGATTGGGCCGGCATCATCCACTACGCCGGGCGGGACCATCGGAGGCGGCGTATGCTCCTCCCTCTGTGGGAACAATGCCGCGACAATAGCCGTGACCATTTCCGGCTGGAGGCTCTGCGTCAGTGGGGGGGCCCAGGGGCGGAGTTTATTCCTAACCATCTTATACGGCCTCCCCCACGGATCACGGTCTAGCGAGGCCAGAAACTCCTCTCTAGCCTGGGCGATGGACCTGGCGACCGCAACCTGCAGCGCCATGTTGGCCTGCCTGTAGGAGGCGTACAACTCGGCCTCGAGGGGCTCGTCCCTGCGCCGCCTTCTTCGGCATCGGGCGTACTGACGCCTCGCCGCAACACACGCTCTGCGCATTTGCGCGAGCTCTGGAGACCACCAATACACCCGACGCCTGGGAGGAAGAACCCTAGCCCGGGCCATGGACGCGTCGCACGCCTGCGTCATCGCGTCCTGGAACCACTCGGCTTCTTCCTCGACCACTACGTGAGCCGGCGCAGGCAACCAGGACTGCACGATAGCCGCCTCCTTCAGGACTACTTCGTCGAGACTCGAGAGCCGCCATCGCGGGCCTTCACCAGTCATGTTCCGGCTCGGGCCGGTTAAGGTATCTGGGAGGGCGGAGACATCATACCGAATATATCGGTGGTCCGACAAAGTCTCCTCGCCCTCAACCACCTTCCAGCCCCGGACACGGCGCGCCAAGGCAGGGCTTGCAAACGACACGTCCACTATAGACCCGCCCTGCGGCCGCACACACGTGTCGACCGAGCCTCTATTGAGCACGACCAGCCCGACCTCTACCAGCCATTCCTCCAACACCCCACCCCGCACATCTGTCGCAGGGGATCCCCACGCCGAAGATTTGGCGTTGAGATCCCCGGCGACCAGCACAGGACTGGGGCTAAGCTGCCTGACCAACGACCCCAACTGGTCCAAGAAAGCCTCAAACTCGGCGCGCGTTCTGTTGGGGGAGAAGTAGACTGCCACGACCACTATCTCCCCCAACCGAGCGGCCACAAAGCCAAGGCCACTCCTCACATTACTGAGAGGAGGAGAGCCCGCTGCAGTCCGGCAGACCAGTGCCGCCGTGCCCGATCGATCCCCAGCCCAATTATCCCCGGGGGGAACAAAGTAGGGCTCAGATACCACTGCCACGTGTATCCTCCACTGCGCCATGCTCTGGAACAAAAGGTCCTGAGCCCTGGCGCAGTGGTTGACATTCGCCTGGAGCAGTCTTAATGTGGCCATTGATCACTGAGTGGTCATCTGAGTTTCCCCCTCCCCGGCCTCGCTGGTCGCAGGGTGAGATGACTGCGGCTGAGCCGTAGCTCCCGCAGCGCCTCTCCGTCTTCTCCTTCCGGCCGGCTTTGCGGCGACGCAGCCCTTGCCCCCAAGCATGTGACCCGAGGGCTTCTTGGCCGCAGCACACACCAAGCAATAGGGCGCGGCGGAGCATCCTCTGGATTGGTGTCCGAGCTGCCCACATCGATAGCAGGCGCTTCCCCGGTCAACATCCGCTGTGCACAGCTCCTTAACGTGCCCCAGCTCAAGGCATCGGAAGCACCGCAGAGGCCGCGGCTGCAGCAGCTTGACCTGCACCGACGACCATCCGATAAGGATGCGGCCGGCCTTCAAGACCCTGTTGGCAGCTGCGACAGGGCAGCTGACAATAACCGTGCCGAGACCGGTTTTGTCTCGGCGAATCTCCCCCGTCTTTACCACAGTCGCAGGGCACTCGCCGAACTTCGCAACTGCCTCATCCACGTCCGCTTTGTCGACGGAGTCGTCCAGGCCTAAGATGCGCAAGTCTGCACGTTTCTCCGGCCTGGAGACTTCAACGTCCTCCTTCTTCAGGACCTGGCGCAGTTTCTCCGCCAGCTGGTCGGCCTTATCACCGCTCGTGGCCCCCGGTACCTCGATTATACGAGCCCCCGTGACCGCCGTCCTGAACCTCAGGGACTGGATGCCGAGGGCCTCGAAGTCCATTGCCCTCTTCGCCTCCTTCAGAATGCCAGAGTAAGTGACCCCCCTAGACTGTGCGTCTTGCTGCAGTTTAACGACTACAGCCGACGTGCGGGGGGGTCGCAGCTTCAGCTTCTTAGGTGGCTGCGTAGGCCCCGCAGTTTGGGCGGCTGCTCTTCCCTTGCGCCGGGTTACTGTCGTCCAGCCATCCGTTGCCGGAGGCGGGACTCCAGAGGCTCCTTGGCCAGGGTCGGCGGGCGTTGCCCGCTTCTTCCTCTTCCCCCTCTTCCTCTTCTTCTTCCCCTCCGACGAGGCAGTGGGAGGAGAAGGCGCGGGTTGCGACTCAGCCTGGTGGTCGGCTGGAGCAGCCGCTTGGGTCGCGGGGCTCTTCGCAGCCCTTGGGGCAGGCTTTGGGCCGGCCCTTGGGGCAGCCACAGGGGCAGCCACAGGGGCAGCCTTTGGGGCAGCCTTTGGAGCGGCCTTTGCAGCAGCCACTGGGGCAGGACTTGGTGGGGCCCTGGGAGTCCGCACGGGCTGACTCTCCGGGACCGCTCTATCCGACGCCAACGGAGGGCGAACCCTCTTTTCTGGGAGCAATCTGCTCTCCAAACCCTCAAATCTGGCGTTAACCATTGTACCCACCGCCTCGATGATGGAGCGTTTCAACGCCTCCGGCTCAAACGAAGCACTTGAGGACGGTGGGCCAACGTCTTGGGTCCGCCGCAGTTCAGCCCGCAGAGCGTCCAGCTCCCCGCGGAGCTCGGCCACCTCTTTTTTGAGGCGGCTGTTATCCGAGGATAACTTCCGCGTTTCAGCAGAGACAGAAGACTTGCTGAGCGCTTCCACGGCAATCTTAATGGACGTTGCCGCGGTCTTCAGCTTCTTCTGGTAGGTGCCCTTCAGGTTTCCCGACCTTGCCGCCACACGGGTTATGTTGGCCACTTGCCGGATCACCTGCTGCGTCAGATCGCCCGCTGTCGGTCCCTCGTCCGTTGAGGTGTCCGACAGGTCAGCTGACTGAGCAGCCTCCCTCAGCTCGTTCTCGGCCTGCTTCTCCAGGGCTTCGCGCTCTGCAGCCCTCCACTCATCTTCGGCACTGACCAGGTCATCGCGCTTGGTAACCTCGGTCTTAGCGGGCTTCCCTTTCCGCCGTCGTGGGCCGGCAGACTTGGAGGAGGATTTATCTGACTCTCTCCTGTCGCCTGACCTCGACCGGTCCCGCGTCTGGGATTCCTTGCCAGTCGCGTCACTCTTCTTCTTGAGGAACCGACCCCGTTGGTCCCTCGCTAGCCCGGGAGAAGAGCGACCACGGCCGCTTTTCCCGTTTGTCCTCGGATGTTTCGGGGCGTTTTCATCGCTCGAGGAGTCGTTTCGACTCGAGCCATCTTCCTTTCGTTCCCGCGAGCGCTTACGGTCGTCCGTGTTCGCGAAGAACTTTGAGGATCCGGCTGCAGAGGCCCAGCTGGTCACCCTCGAACGGGAGGAGTCGGAACTCGACATCACTCCCGCGTCATCTACTACCACTACCGACCCCGTCAGGTCCACCTCAGCGGCAAGCCGCTCTATCACCACAGACACAGGCTTCGTCAAGCCAGCGTCTCCAATACCATCATCCAAATCATTGTGCTTCAGTTCCTGTCCGTTATGTTCGCCAAGGTTAATCGTCTTTTCCGTATCCGTCATTTTTAATTGTTCAATATTCATATTGGTCCCACGAGTATGGGGGAAATGGGTACAACCAGATCAGAGACCCCTGTAATCTGGAGGCCCTATATACGCCTGGGGGTCGGGAGGTGCCCAGGGTTGGCCGCTAAGGAGTGGTTTTTCGTTCCACCCACCCTTTCGGGTATCTGCCGTCACGAACCGCAACGTCAGCCTTTCCGGATTTTTTATTGAGGTTTACTCCTCGCGACCCAGCCGGTGAAGGCCAGGCCCTCGGTTCCACCCTGGAGTGGAGTAACGAGACCGCCCGGAGTCGGCAGAGCCGAGTGCACTTGGCAGACGCACCGCGCGGATCACACCGCCGCCTTTCGGCAGCTTCCTTCCATACCGCAATCCCGCTCCCATCCATCACCTTTGCCCAAAACATACATCACCACACATCCATCACCTTTACCCCCCCTTACCCTCCCCGCCACTCATGCCGTCCTACAGCCCTCTCTGAAAGCAGAGAGGTACCGAGAACAACACTCGCGGCCCCCGTCGCCGGACTGCTCCCGACCCCCTCCGAAAGCCGGAAAGAGCCAGAAGCAGTCAAAACGCGACTCCCCATGTCGGACTATCCGCCATCGCCGACCATCTCCCCAGGGAAACTGGAGAGATGGTCGGCGATGCCCAGGGTGCACCACGAGGAGGTTGTCCGACCTAGCACCCCAACCTAACCTAACCTAACCTTTTTTTTTTTTTTTTTTTTTTTTTTTTTTTTTTTTTTTTTTTTTTTTTTTTTTCGGTGTGGAAATGCATTTACGCATCCCCTTCCGCCCCGGGGGAGGCGGTAGGGGTATGTGGGGCTCCCAGGCGGCAGAGTGCCGCCCGTCCTACCCACTAAAACCACACCGGTGGCCGCCTTCAGCACGACCGAGGGGCTCCGGGCACTCTTAAAAGACCTCGCCGGTGCCCCCCGTGTGCCGCGCTCCCTTGACGGGAGCTCGTCTCCGGGGGAGCAGATGTTCGCCCCCCCTGCACCCTCGCAGTGCACGGCGGCGGGGAGCCACGCCCGCCACCGTCCTCCTCAGGGTCGTCGTCGTCAGTGGACGTCCGGGGCCCACGCCCTGGACGTCCTCGACCCCGAGGGATGCCCGTTGTTTATTGCCCCGGGCATTGGGGCAGGGGGGCCAGGACGAGGCGCCGTTCGGCGCCTTCGTCGGCGAGCGGGATCGGCTCTCTCGCGATCCCGCTCGGCGGACTCCTTCTGGGACATGACTGTCTCGCAGAAGGAGGTCATCGCCCCCCACGCCGCTTCCCCGGACAGCATAGCCGATACTACGCTGCCCAGGGAGAGGTCCGATCCGATCTGGCGGACCAGGATCCGCCGCTCCGCGTCCCACGCGGGACACGCCTCGAGCGTGTGCTGGGCGGAATCCTGGTCTCCTCCACAATGGTGGCAATTGGCCGTCGCTTCGCGTCCTATCTTGCACAGGTACTCACCGAAGCATCCGTGCCCCGTGATGACCTGTGCAAGCCTGAAGGTGACTCGCCCCGTCTTCCTTCCCAGCCAGGCTTCGAGGACCGGCAGGAAAGCGCTGACTACGCGTTTGCGCGCGTATCGCTCATCAGAGAGCCGCGCGCGCCACTCGTCAAACGCGCGTCTCCGCCCCTGCCGGCGTACCACTTCGAGCGCCGGCGCCTCCTCGCCTCCCTGGCGGACTACGCGGATCCGGTCGTAGACCCTCGCGTCCATGTCCGCCAGTAAATCCAAGGGCGGGAAGCGCGCTAGGATTGTCGCCGCCTCAAATGATACCGTACGGTATCCTCGTGCGACCCGGATGGCCATCCTCCGCTGCAGGCCAAGGATCTTGGTCCTGCAGCGTCGGATTCGCAGCCTGGGGGCCCAGACTGGGGCCCCGTAAACCACCACGGATCGCACGACCCCCGCATAGAGGCGGCGAACTTCCTCACTCGGTCCCCCTAGGTTGGGCAGCAGTCTGTGCAGCGCACCCACTACCCTCTCAACCCGGGGGACGAGGCGCCTGAAGTGCTCCTCGAAGCCCCAGCGACTGTCCAGGGTGAGGCCCAGGTACTTCATGTACCGCCCCACCCGGACCGGCGAGTCACCCACGCGAACCCACGAGTCGGCCGGTTCCCTGCTCCTAGGCAGTCCGTGGAACCATAGCGCCTCGGTCTTGTGAGGCGCTATTTGAAGGCCCAACTCGCGGATCTTAGCGACGACCAATTCCACCCCAAGCTCGGCGAGCCTCGTGGTCCTCTCGAAGGTCTCCCCGCTGGCTATGACCAACGTGTCGTCCGCGTAGCAGACGACATTCACGCCTGCGGGGAGTTCGACACGCAGAACCGCGTCGTATGCGATGTTCCATAAGAGGGGCCCCAACACGGACCCCTGCGGAACACCGCACACCACCTCCCTCCGGTGCACTGCACCGTCCTGTCCCACGTACGAGATGTACCTGTCGCGCAAGTAGCCCCCGACGATGAGGGCCTGCAGGTAGGGGGGCACACGATGGTGTGCCAGCGCCCCCCCGATCGCGTCCCAGGGCAGGGAATTAAAGGCGTTGGTGATGTCAAGGCTTATCACCAACGCCACGCCACCCCGGGACACAGCCTGCTCCGACAGGGATCGGACGCGAATGATCGCGTCGATCGTCGAACGACCCTGCCGGAAGCCATACTGGCTGTCCGCCAAGTCGGGGCCGACGCGCGACAGATGCCCGCTGAGACGAGAGGCAATGACACGCTCGAAGAGCTTGCCACTCTCGTCCAGCAGGCATATGGGACGGTACGCAGAGGGAGAGTCCGCAGTTCTGCCTTCCTTCTTCAAGAGGACCAACCTAGCCTCCTTCCAGACCGTGGGGAACGTGGCATTACGGAGGCAACTGTTGAACAGCTGCCTCAACACGTCCCCCAGGGAAGCCAGAGCCAACACCAACGCCCGGCCCGGTATACCGTCGGGCCCTGGCGCGGTGTTCTTGGCACGCAAGCGGCCAACGGCTCGGTCCAGCTCCTGCTCGGTCACCCCCAACTCATCGGTGTAGTCCGAAGGTGTCGGGGGGATTGAGGGACCGCCTCTCGCTGCTGGGAAGAGCGTACGGATCACTCTCCCCAGCAGTTCCGGCTCCAGGGTCTCCGTTATCGGGGGCATCCAGGGGCGGAGCTTACCAAGCACCGCCTTGTAGGGGCGCCCCCACGGATCCCTGTCCAGTCCCTCCAGGAGCTCGCTCCAGGACCGAGTCCTGGCGTCCGCGATGGCGTGCTGGAGCACCATTGTGGCCGCTCGGTACGCCGCGTACGCTCTGGCTTTCTCATCGGCTGAGGCTCGCCTTCTTCTCCGGGTTCTGGTGAACTGGCGTCGACGCCGCAGGCAGTCCACCCGCAGCTGCGTGATGTCCGCCGACCACCAGTACACCTGCCCGCGCTTGGGGTTTCTGGCTCGGGGCATGGCGGCGTCGCAGACGACCGTCATGGCGTCCCGGAACCAGATCGCCACCCTTTCCGGATCGGATCGGACCTCCTCGGCGATTTCCGGCCATGCCGCGACGCTGGCGGCGGCTTCGAGAAGATCTCGATCTAGCCGCGTGAGAGCCCAGCGTCGCGGCGGGCTGCCTACTCGGCGGCTGGAGTTGTCGGGGCGGCGGATGGCCACATCGAAGACGATGTGGCGGTGGTCGGATAGAGTGACCACCTCCTCTGCGACCCGCCATCCCGACAACTTGGCCATGGCAGCGGGAGTCGCCCATGTGAGATCCACGATTGACTCCCCCTGCCACCGCACGCACGTGCTTACGGACCCCCGGTTTACGAGCCGGAGGTCGAGCACAGCCGCCCACTCGAGCAACGTCTCTCCCTTTGCATCGTCCCTAGGGCCGCCCCACGCCCTGGCGTGGGCGTTGAAGTCCCCTAGGACGATGAGCGGACGGGGTAGGCATCTGCGAATGCAGTTCGCCAGCCCGTCCAGGTACACCTCGTAATCGGCGAGGGACCTGCTGGGAGAGACGTAGCAGCCCACTATGGCCAGAGAGCCCCACCTGACTGCTACAAAGCCGTGTCCCCTCTCTAGGAGGGAACAGGGTGGGACCCTCTCACCGCCGCCCCAGTACACAGCTACTGAGGCGGCGTCGTCTCCGAACCAGCGAGGATGGTCCGGGACGGAATAAGGCTCCGCCATGACGGCAAGGGCAACCGACCTCTCCGCAACGGTCTGCATCAGCAGATTCTGTGCGTTGCGGCAGTGGTTCAGGTTGCCCTGGAGGATCGTTGGTTGTACAGACATCAACGATCCTCCATAGCCTCCGGCGGACTAACGCCCGCTGCGCTGGCAGAAGCCGCGGCACCAGACTCGTTATTGGGGGCAGGGGGGGCTTTGCCCCCCTTTCCCTTTTTCCTCGGCGGGGTACATTTCTTCGTACCCAGCCGGTGGTCCGCCTTGCAGCCCCTGTCAGCGCACAGGGGGCACCTTGGGGCTTGCGCGGTGCAGTTGCGGGCCCTATGTCCGGGCTCACCGCAACTAAAGCACCGCCCACTCCTATCGGCCTCGTTGGGGCACTTAGCCACAACGTGCCCCCTTTCGAGGCACCGGAAGCACCGCAGAGGACGTGCCTCCAGCGCCTCAACGCGCGCCAGCCCCCACCCAACTTGGACGGTCTTGGCCGCAACCAATCGTCGCACTGCCCCTAGAGGGATGCGAGCCCACATGGTCCCCAGCGAGGAGCCGTCACGACGAACATCGCCGACTTTTATGTCGGCTGACGCGCAGCCACCCGCCCCGGCGAGAGCCACCCCCACCTCCTGAGGAGTGACGGCGTCGTCCAAGCCCGTCACTCTCAGTTCTCCAGTCTTGGAGGGGCGACCGATGCGCACGCCGAACTCGGCCAAGGCCTCGCGCATGCGCTCTGCCAGCTTGTCCGCCTTCGCCTCATTGTCGGGTCCGCTAACCTCTAGAAGGAGCCCGCCTGTCACCGCTCTCTTCTGGCCCACCGTCTCGATGCCGAGGTCCGATAGCCGGATCCTGCTTTTAGCAGCGGCCATCACCTCGCCATAGGTGGCGGTGGCGCCCTCGGGGACCGTCACCGTCACTGCAGCGGTTTTCGGGGGCTTGGGTGGCCCTCGCTTCTTCCTCTTCCTTCGCCTCTCTCTGGATGGAGGACGGCGAGTAGGTTGTGGGGCCTGACCCGCGGGTGCCTTGGGTCTGACCCTCGACTTCTTGGCGGCAACCGCGGACCATGTTTCCGCCGTCGACGCAGTTGGCATGGGGCAGGCCGTTTGCGGCCCGGCCGCCGGCACCGGAGGAAGTTCGGGCACCGGCGGTGGTGGCTGAGCGGCCTGTGCCTTTCGCCTCTTTGGCTTGGCCTTGGGCGCCTGCGAACCAGCAGCGGGCGGGTTCTGTGCCTGAGGCGCCTGAACTGGGGGCGCCTGGTTGGATGACGTCGCCCGTGCGTCCGCCGCGAGAGGCGGTCTGAACCGCCTTTCTGGGAGGAGCCTGTCTTCCAGGGACTCAAAACGCGCACTTATCATTCCCCCCACCTGGAGCATGATTGTGCGCGTTACCTCCTCCCACCCGCCTTCTGGGCCCTGTGGAGCGGTCGGCTTGCTGGGTCCAGCTGCATCCCTACTCGACAGTAGCCTACGAACCTCGGCGAGTTCTTCGCGAAGGACTGCCACCTCGGAGTGCAGGCGAGCGTTCGCCGCCTGCAGACGGGCATTCTCCTCCGCGGCTGTCCTCGAGCCGAGGGTCTCCGTCGCTGCCTGGATGGAGGCCGCAGCATCCTTCAGGGCCTTCTGGAAGGTACCCTTCAGGTTGCTGGACTTCTTTGCCACGTCCACCACTACGTCCAGCTGCCGCTCCACCAGCTCCTGGAGTTCCGCCGCGTCCAGGCCTCTTGATGACGCCAATACGCCCGCTCTGGCCCTTGCCGCCCTTGCCAGCTCAGTCGTGACGGCTACCGCCATATCGGCTCGCTGCTGGCGCGCAATGCGTTCGGCGTCAGTCTCCTTCTCCTTGGCTGGCCCTTTCGCGGGCCTGGGCGGAGGAGTGTCCGGGCGCTTCAGGAAGCGCCCCTTCTTGTCCCGGGCAGGGTCCGGCCCTGCTGATGCAGGGCGATCTCCCCTGAACGATGGGCCCGCTGACTTTGGGCGGCCCCTTCTCGCCGTCGCCACTTTGGGAGGCGGCATTAGGTCTCGTAAGTCCGACCCGGACCGCTTCCCCCCTACTGGGGTTTCGGAGCCACCGAGAACTGGTGATCCCGGTGCCGTGGAGCGCTCAGAGCAAAACTCTGACCACGCCACAGCAACGGAAGCATCGCTACCACCGTCTGACTCACTCGAGTCCCTCTCCATTCCGCTTGCTGTTCCCTGTCCGTTATTCTTGCCTGTGTCGTCTTGTTCGTAAGGTTTTTCCGTCTTTGTCCGTTTTTTGTTTTTTTTATGTGCATTCATATTTGTTCCCACGAGTATGGGGGAAATAAAAGTCCACCACGCCAGAGACCCCTGTAGCGCAGTAACCCTATGTACACCGGGGGGACGGGAGGTACCCCGGGTTGGCCGTTAAGGGCTGGTTTAACGATCCAGCCACCCTTGCGGGTATCTGGTGTCACGTTCCGCAACACCAGAATTCTCGGATTTTTTATTGTGGTTTACTCCACGTGACCCAGCCGGTTAAGGCAAGGCCCTCAGCTCCACCCTAGGGTGGAGTACCGAGCTCGTCCGGTGGCGGCAAAGCCGCGTGCGCCTGGCACGGCACCGCACGATCACACCGTCTCCTTTCGGAGACTTCCTTTCATACTGAGATCACGCTTCTGTACACCATTTATCCATCACCTTTGCCCTATTCCCACCCCCTTATGGGGGCTTTCATTCATTCGTCACACCTATCATCCATCACCTTTACCCCCCCTTACCCCCCCGCCACTCATGCCGCCCTACAGTCCTCTCTGAAAACAGAGAGGTACCGAGAGCAACACTCGTGGCCCCCGTCGCCGGACTGCCCGCGACCCCCTCCGAAAGCCGGAAAGAGCCAGAAGCAGTCAAAACGCGACTCCCCATGTCGGACTATCCGCCATCGTCGACCATCTCCCCAGGGAAACTGGAGAGATGGTCGGCGATGCCCAGGGTGCACCACGAGGAGGTTGTCCGACCTAGCACCCCAACCTAACCTAACCTAACCTAACCTAACCTAACCTAACCTAACCTAACCTTTTTTTTTTTTTTTTTTTTTTTTTTTTTTTTTTTTTTTTTTTTTTTTTTTTTTTTTTTTTTTTTTTTTTGTTAACGATGAGGAAATGCGTTTACGCATTCCCTCCCGCCTCGGGGGAGGCAGGAGGGATATGTGGGACTCCCAGGCGGCAGAATGCCGCCCGTCCTACCCACTAAAACCTCACCGATGTGCCAGACTGCCGCGCATGTGAAGGGCGCCACGAGTTCGCGTGTACGCAGACCATCATGATGCCCCCCACGCGGCTCAGCCCTGTTCGGGCCTCCGCTCTTGGGTGTTAGCTACACCCAATCCGGCCAGCTGGTGCCACGTCAGCACATGAGACGCAGCACCACCTCACGAGCACTTTAACGGACGACGGACGCCCCCGCATCCGCCGCCCCGGTGCTCAGATTCGGGACAAGGCCGCCACTGAAGTCAGCCTCGCGCCCTTGACACGGGGGACACCGCTAAGTGTCCATCCCCTTGTCCTCTTCCCTGGCCTGACTGGCCGCGGGGCGGGCTGGCTGTGTCCGGGGTGTGACCCCAGTGGCGACCCTTCCCCTCCTCTTCTTGGCCGGTGGCGCGGCACACGCTTTGCCTCCGAGTACGTGGGCGGCGGGCTTGCTCAACGCTGCGCACACTATACAGTGTGGCGCAGCGGAACACGCCTCGCGCTTATGCCCCGGCTGCCCACAGCGGAAGCAAGCATCCCCTCTGTCGACCTCTGCGGTGCACTGCTCCCGGACGTGCCCCAATTCGAGGCACCGGAAGCATCGCAGAGGTCGCCGCTCCAACAATTTGGCCCTGGCCGTCGACCACCCGATAAGGAGGCGGGCGGCCCCGGCCACCTTGCTGGCAGCCCTGATGGGGCAGTTCACCACCACGGTGCCCAGCCCCGACTTGTCCACGCGGATCACCCCGACCCGTATGGAGGAGGACGGACAGTCACCAGTCTTGGCAACTGCCGCCTCGACGTCTTTGGCGACGATGGAGTCGTCCAGGCCCGAGATGCGCAAATCTGCGCATTTCTCCGGCCTGGAGACTCGAACGACATCCTTGCCGAGGGCCTCCTGCAACTTCGCAGCCAACAAGTTGGCCTTGTCGCCGCTATCAGCCCCCGGCACCACAATAATCCGCGCACCAGTCACGGCCGTCCTGGTAGAGAGGGACAGGATTCCCAACTGCCCGGGGTCAACGGAATCCTTGGCCTTCTGCAATACTTCCTTGTATGTGACCCCCCGGTCTAAGGCGCCAGGCTGAAGTTTTAACACGACAGCCGACGCGCGGGGGGGTTTCAGCTTCTGCTTCCGCGGCGGCCTAGCTGCTTGGGCAGCTTTGGCAGCTTGGGCAGCTGGGGCTGGACCAGCACCAGACTTGGCTTTACGCCTCGTCACCTTGGTCCATCCCTCTGTGGGCCTTTCTCCAGATGGAGCAGATGAAGCTGGATTAGCCGGGGTATCCTTCTTCTTCTTCTTCTTCTTGTTTTTGGCCTTCGACCCCTCCCTAGTGGGAGGAGGAGGCCTAGTCTCGTCCGGGGTGGGCAACTCAGCCTCCGGGCTCTCCATCGGCGCCTCCTGCGGAGCAGCAGCCGAAGGGGCCCTTGAGGTTGAGGCCAGGGGCGGGCGGACGGGCTTCTCCGGCAGAAGCCTATCCTCCAACGCCTCAAAGCGGGCGTTCACCATCCCGCCCACCGCCTCGATAATGGAGCGTTTCAGCGTCTCCAGCTCATTCAGAGCACTTGGAGACGGTTGGGCAGGTGGGACGTTCGAGTCTCGGGTCCGCCGCAAGTCGGCCCGCAACGCGGTCAGCTCGCCGCGGAGCTCCTCCACTTCCTCCTTCAGACGGACGTTAGCTGCTGCCAACTTCCGTGTCTCCGCCGAAGACGAGCTCCGACTCAACTCCTCCACAGCTTCCTTAATCGCCTCGGTCGATTCCTTAAGGATCTTAATATAAGTCCCCTTAAGGTGACCCGACTTTGTGGCGACTTCGGTTATGAGGCTGGCCTGCCGGAGCACCTGCTCCCTGAGGTCAACTGCTGTGGGCGTCCCGCTCGCAGCTGGGAGTGAAAGCCGCAGACGGCGCGCATCTCGCGCAGCCTTCTCCAGCTCACACTCAACCAGCCGCTCCCGCTCCTTTTGTTGTAGGGCGATAAACTCCGCCTTAGCTTGGGCCACGCCGACGCGTTCGCCCGTCGTCGGAGGCCGTCCTCTGCCTTTGGGGGCGGTCTCGGTGCTCTTCAGTACGACAGAGCTCACCTTGCTCCTGTCGTCCGAGCGCGACCGATCCCTATCGCCAGACTTTATAAAGCGACCCTGTGCGTCCCTCACCGGGGCTCGCCCTCGGGTGCTCGGCCCAGTCTTGGACGCCTTCAAAGCCGGGGTAGTCTTCCCGTCCTCACTCCCTCCTGACTCGTCAGCGTTGTCAACGTCTTTGGCCCGCTTGCGGCCGGCCTTCCTTTTCTTCGGTCTCGAGGGTGTGGAGCCGATGGCGACACGCGCCATACACTCCACACTCTCAGATCTTGTCAAGACCACCTGCGCGTCTTGCCACTGGTCTGTCTTGATTGCAGCCGCAGACCTTCTCGAGTCAGCACGCGCCGCACCCGTCCTATCATCCAATCCCGAGGGCGCGGGGTCGATGGCGAGATTACTCTCCTCCTCCGACCCCACACTCCGAGCTCTTGCATAATAGTAGTCTTCCAGCCTTTTCTTTAACCGCTTTCTGGTCATCTCCCATTCACTATCTGGAGACCCCGGCTCCTCATTCACCAACCTTTCCCAATCAACAACCCATTTAGGGCGGTCATCCACTTCGCATGCAGGGGCAGACTCCCTATCATCCGCTCGCCCTGCTCCATTTAACTCAACCAAATCAGTGTGCTGTTCCGGTCCGTTATCATCGCCAATGTCATCATGTTTTGATTTGTCCGTCGTAAATTTAAGTTTCATTGCCATCTTGTTCCCACGAGTATGGGAGATCAATTCGTCGATCAGGCCAGAGATCCCTTTAACCTGACAACCCTATTACACCCGGGGGGCGGGAGGTACCCGGGGGGGGTCGCTAGGACAGGTTTATCGGCACCTGCCGCTCTTGCGAGCATCCAGCGTCACGGACCGCAACGCTGAAGTTCCCGGATTTTTAAAGAGGTTTACTCCTCGCGACCCAGCCGGTAAAGGCCAGGCCCTCGGTTCCACCCTGGGGTGGAGTTACGAGACCGCCCGGAGTCGGCAAAGCCGAGTGCACTTGGCAGACACACCGCGCGGATCACACCGCCGCCTTTCGGCAGCTTCCTTCCATACCGCAATCCCGCTCCCATCCATCACCTTTGCCCAAAACATACATCACCACACATCCATCACCTTCACCCCCCCTTACCCTCCCCGCCACTCATGCCGCCCTACAGTCCTCTCTGAAAACAGAGAGGTACCGAGAGCAACACTCGTGGCCCCCGTCGCCGGACTGCCCGCGACCCCCTCCGAAAGCCGGAAAGAGCCAGAAGCAGTCAAAACGCGACTCCCCATGTCGGACTATCCGCCATCGTCGACCATCTCCCCAGGGAAACTGGAGAGATGGTCGGCGATGCCCAGGGTGCACCACGAGGAGGTTGTCCGACCTAGCACCCCAACCTAACCTAACCTAACCTAACCTAACCTAACCTAACCTAACCAGTTGCGCCCCTGCCGCTGCTAACGTACCGCGCGCGCAGAGTCCGAAAATTGTGCTCCGGAACCCCTTTTTGCTCGAAAAATCCGCAAAAATAGAAAGTTACGTCCGATTTTGCCGTGTGATACACCAAACGGTGCGTGATTTTTAGGCCTAGCTGCCTACGAAAAAATTTTTGTGAAATTGTGAAGTTTCAGTGGTTTTTCAGTGGAAAAACACACTTTTTCGTGAATTTGAAACTTTAAGTGAGTGCGCCGCCGAAACTAGATCGGCAACATATATCTTTTGATATATCGCCAGAAGCGCCTCCAGGAGCTCTACAAAGTGCTGCCCTCTCCGGATTTTTTGGACCTCAGCTCGCCGAATAATCGGCAAAAAAACAAGTACCACGTGGCCACGAGGTGCCAGTTCCCGTACCGTGCGACCACACCTGACCACCAGGATTGCTGCGCCACCCCGCGACGACAACGGAGGCACTTTTTTCGTCACCATAAGATAAGTAGTTTTAAAGATATTTAGTTTTAAAAATTTGCACTTTTTGTAAAAATTATATTTTGGAAAGTAGATCGGTGACGCATATATTAAAATTCATTCTATGATAGAACATAAGGCAAAGTATCTGCATGAAAAATTTGGACAAAATCCACCTGGTAAATCATTTTATATTAATTTTCTAAGATTCTTCAAAATTTTCAAAAAATCCCCCTACTTCCCCTATCCCCCTTTTTTTGGCCATAAAAATTACAAGTGTGTCTATTAAAAATCATTTAATCTGAAAATATTTTTTCCCAAAATTTTCATGCATTTTTAGATTTTTTACAACATTTCTCATATTTTGAATTAAGTTTATTTAATTTTAAAAATCCACACTGTATTTAAATTAAAAACTAAGGAGCGCAACAAATAGGCATCAACAAGACGCGTCCAACGAGCCCAAACACGACCCTTATCGCGCCATAATCGCGAAAGTTTGACTTTAGTCGGCCATCTTGGCCGCCATCTTGAATTTAATCATACAGCTGTAACTCCGGACTCCGTGGGCCGATTTGGATACGGTTTTGAGCCTACGTAATACCATTCGCAAACGGACCCCTGTGTGGCAGACTTGAGAAAATTATTGGACCCAGAACCGGACCCAATCTGGGACCCATAATAGATAGTAGTCAACGTGCTGATCAAAAAGAGCTCTCGCGCGTCTTCCTGCGGCGACCGGCTCCGAAGCTATACAAGTTTTAAATTAGAGCGGCCATTTTGGTCCGCCATCTTGGAAAAACTCAAACAGTCATAACTCCGGAACCGTTAGTCGTAGAACGACGCGTTTTTCTTCTGTGAGATCAGCAAGGACAGCGCTATCTATAGAGTGCCATTTTACGACTCTACGTAGAGATTTAAATAAAATCGGACATAACTTTTTAGTTATAAATCCAATCTCTACCGGAACTTTGCCGTATGGGAAGGTACTTACAGGGCTTTCCTGTAAATACTCTACCAAAGGATACGTAGAGTCGAAAAATAATTTAGAAATTATTTTCTCCGGCCCTATTGGTCGAACACTTTCGAAATCAGTACGCTAGGGTAATCAGACAAGGCGCGCAATACCTGTACAGAAAACGTGACTCTACATAGAGACAAAACTTTTTGACTTACCTGGGTGAGGCGTTGACCGACGAACCCGTAGCGCGACGAACCCGAAGCACGACGAACTGAAACAAAAAGGATAGAGTTAGTAGAGACGAAGTAACCTTGCTTTTTGACTGTTGTTTTCAACAATAATTTACACTTTATTTACATTTTATTTACAATATATACATTTTACTTTACACCTATATACACATATATAATAGACGTTTGATTATATCGCGAGCCCCAACACCCTAACATGGCAACACTGGAGCGCACCCCCCCTCCCTCCAAGAAGTCACCGGTGAAGATGGGCCAGGCTGGACCGGCCCACAACAAAACGTTCACCGCCCGGAAGAGTGCAGGGGAACCGGAGGCCAATAAGAGCGCCTCCCAACTTGACCCCCCGACTTCGAGCCCAACACCCAAGCCTACGCGAGTTGCCGAGGCTAAAGCCTGCCTGATGAAGGCAAAGCTTCACCTCAGCAGCTCGCGTAATACTAAAACAGACATAAAAAACGTGGTGACGGAGGCTCTAGACAGGCTATTCACTTTAGTGAAGGAAGCCGAACAAGACAAGAAAGGAGGGGAAAGGGACAAGGAAAACCTGACCGCTCCAAAGGAACAAGAAAAGAGGAAGGAAAGGAAAGAAGAAGAAGACAAATGGCGAAGAGAAATGGAGGAAAGCAACGCTCTCTTGAAAAAGAATATACAACTGCTACAGGAAGTGGCGGCAGAGACGAAAAAGCAGACGCATAGTAGTCCTCACGCAGGCAGTCAAGAGGAGTTAGTAGCGGAAATCCTGGCAATAAGAACGGATATAGAGGAAATGAATAAGCGGGGTGCTGCAATAAAGGACAAGGACGAAGAATCCTCCCACTTGCTCTCCACACTAGCCGAACAGACACGGCTAGTGAAGGAAAACAATGAAACCCTGAAACACATTCAGACCACAGTAGAAACTCTGGAGAGGACAACCTACGCGGGAGCAGTGGCCGGGGGCACCGGGAAGAAGTTCCCGAAACCGACCGCCCTGCACTCGGTGGTTGTCACCTCCACAGATGAAACAGAGACAGGAGAGGAGGTTCTTCAGGAATTAAGAAAAGCAGTTGACGCTAAAGAAGGATGGATCACAATAGAGAAGGTGAGGAAAGCGAAGGACAGAAAGGTGATAATTAGCTGTGGAAGCGAAGAGGACAGAAACAAACTGAAGCAAAGGATCACGAAAGGAGGGGGGAAACTGAGTGTCGAGGACATAAAAAACAAGGACCCCCTTGTTATAATTATGGGCGTCCTTAAAATAAACAATGACGACGACATCATCCGCGCGCTGAGGAATCAAAACAAGGAGGTGTTCAAAAACATAGAAAAGAAGGACGACAGAGTCCATGTAAAATTTCGAAGAAACGCCAGAAACCCCCTCACAAACCACGTCATCGTTCAAGTCTCCCCAATCCTCTGGAGGCGAATGGTGGAGGCGGAAGAAGTCCGCATAGACCTCCAGACGCTACCGGTGGCAGACCAATCCCCGCTGGTGCAGTGTTCGCTCTGTCTGGGGTACGGGCACAACAGACGGTTTTGTAAGAAAACCGTCGAGAAGTGCAGCCACTGTGCGGGCCCGCACAAAAAAGCAAACTGTCCAGACTGGCTCGCTGGTGTGGCCCCGCAGTGCTGCAACTGCACACAAGCCCAGATAGAGCACACAGAGCATAACGCTTTCAGCAAAGATTGCCCGGTAAGACGCAAGTGGGACACGTTAGCAAGAGCGGCAATCTCGTATTGCTAAGGTGGTCCCAGGCAGACAACAAGCAGCGCAAAATCCCACCAATAGGAAAGCATATCGCTTCATCCAAGCAAACCTCCAAAGAAAACAGCTGGCAACAAACGAACTAATGCTCGAGGCCACAAAACGGAAAACAGCCATTGCACTCGTCCAGGAGCCTTACGTAGGCAGAATCAAGGCAATGAAGTCATACGGGGTGGCGAGGATCTACCAAAACGCGAACCAGGGCGAGGGCACTGTGAAGGCCGCGATAGTCGTGTTCGACCACGACATCGATGTTGAGCAGTGCCCAAAATACACCACCAACAACATCGTGGTGGTGAAACTGCGGACAAGCGCGTGGGAGATTCTCGTCATCTCGTGTTACTTCGAGCCAGACCAGCCCATAGGGCCATACCTGGACCACATAACCGTAGTGATGAACGAGCTGAAGCCCAGAAAAGCTGTAATAGGAGGAGACGCTAATGCGAAAAGCACATGGTGGGGAAGTAGCGCGAATGACGATAGAGGGGAAGAAGTGTTGGGCATGATAGGAGAACTTGGCTTGCAGGTACTCAATCGCGGCAGCAAACCCACCTTCGATACCATCAGAGGAGGACGCCGATACACGAGCCACGTGGACGTGACACTATGCACGGAAGACTTACTGGACCTGGTGGAGGACTGGACAGTGGTTGAAGACGCGACGAGCTCGGACCACAACGGCATAACATTCCAAATTTATCTAAAGAAAGGCAATAGTATCATTATTAAAAGAACTACAAGAAAATATAACACGAAAAAAGCTAATTGGGATGCATTTCATGAGAAAATGAACCAATTAAAAATAGATAACAAAATAAATAAAATTGAAATAGAACACATAAATAGTAAAGAATGTCTAGAACAGTGTATAACAAATTATACACAATTAATAACTAAAACTTGCGAAGAACACATACCAAAAAAGAAAGAAAATCAGAAACTTACCATGCCGTGGTGGTCCGACGAACTCGAAGCGATGAAACACGAAACCGCCACCAGGAAGAGAAGAATCCGATGCGCCGCGCCGTCCCGCCGAGAGGGTGTAGTCGCACTGTACCTGCAAGCAAAAGAGAAGTATGAAACAGAGGCAAGGAAACGCCAAATAGAAAGCTGGAAGGGATTTTGCCAAAAACAGGACAAGGAAGGGGTTTGGGAGGGAATATATAGGGTCATTAGGAACACCACGAAGAGGGAGGAGGACCTACCACTAATGAGAAATGGGGTAGACGTGGGAACGGAAGAATCTGCAAAGTTGCTGGCGGAAACCTTCTACCCGGAGGATACCGATGAGAACGATAGCCCATACCACCTGCGGATTAGAGCTCTTTCAGAGCGAATAAATGACTGGAGCCAAGGAGATACCTATGACCCAGCATTCACGCCGGAAGAGCTCAGGTCTGCGACTGAGAGCTTCAATCCAAAGAAAGCACCCGGGATAGATGGTTTCACGGCCGATATCTGCCAGAGAGTCATACTGCACGATATAGAGCTGAACCTTGCGATCTTTAATAAGTGCTGGGAACTAACGCACTTCCCCACAGTGTGGAAGGAGGCCACCGTGGTAGTGCTGCGGAAACCGGGAAAAGATAACTACACCAACCCGAAATCATACAGACCCATCGGCCTGCTGCCTGTGATGGGAAAGATCTTGGAGAAAATAGTGGTCAAAAGACTCCGATGGTACCTGACACCCCGAACAAGCCCCCGCCAATACGGATTCATGCCACAGCGGAGCACCGAGGACTCCCTCTATGATCTGATGGCACACGTAAGGAGCAAACTTCAAGAGAAGAAACTCATTACGGTAGTGTCGTTGGACATAGAGGGAGCCTTCGACAGCGCATGGTGGCCGGCTATAAAGATCAGATTGGCGGAAGAGCAGTGCCCGGTGAACCTGAGGAGAATGATAGCCAGCTATCTGAGTGACCGTAAGGTCCGAATAAGGTACGCAGGCCACGAGTACGCGAAAGCAACCAACAAAGGATGTGTCCAGGGTTCGATAGGCGGCCCCATCCTGTGGAACCTCCTCTTGGATCCTCTGCTTAAGAGCCTCACGCAAAGAGGCGATTACTGCCAAGCCTTCGCGGATGATGTGGTACTGGTGTTTTCGGGGGACACAGCTTTGGGTATCCAGCGACAGGCCAATGCCGCCCTCGAACATGTTCGGGAGTGGGGTGTCATGAATAAGCTCAGGTTTGCACCGCACAAAACCTGTGCAATGGTGCTAACCAGAAAGCTTAAATATGACGCGCCACATCTGAACATGGGAGGGGTTGACATTGCAATGTCGGAGGAGATCAAAATCCTGGGGCTGACGATAGACAGCAAGTTAACGTTCAATGCCCACACTGCAAACGTTTGCAAGAAGGCATTGAACGTTTACAAGCAACTATCGAAAGCCGCGAGGGTAAGCTGGGGTCTCCATCCGGAGGTCACCCGTATAATATATACTGCCACGGTGGAACCAATTATCGCCTATGCAGCTAGCGTATGGGCACCTGCAACCAACAAGATCTGTGTGCGAAAGCAATTGAACACTGTTCAAAGAGCTTTCGCACAGAAAGTATGCAGAGCCTACCGCACAGTCTCTCTGAACGCCGCCCTGACACTGGCTGGGATACTCCCACTCGATATTCGTATAAGAGAGGCCGCATCTCTCTACGAAGCTAAGAGGGGAGTGCCCCAACTAGTGCTAGGAGACAGAGAAGTGGAAAAGCCGCAGCCCTACACCACTAAGCCACATCCGGCGAGACATCTTGACTTGCAGTTCAAAAAATTAACATGCCAGGAGGACATAGTGAACTATGTGAACAGTGCAATACAAATCTACACCGACGGAAGCAGAATTGACGGCAAGGTTGGAGCCTCATTATCGGTATGGAATAATCAAGTCGAAACCAAAGCCATCAAACTCAAGCTGTCACCATACTGCACTGTATACCAAGCAGAACTGCTCGCAATATGTCGAGCCACAAAAGTGGCACTGGAAGGGAAGGAGGCAAGCTACGCGGTTATAAGCGATTCAAGATCAGCCCTCCAAACAGTCACCAACAACGACTCCCTGCATCCCCTGGCTACCGAAACGAGAAGGAACATCAGTAGCACCAAACTCCAGGGCAGGAGTATATCACTGTTCTGGATCAAAGCTCATGTAGGAATAACCGGGAATGAGAGAGCCGATTGCTTGGCAAAGGAAGCTGCACTCCACACTAAAATCAAACCACACTACGACAACAGCCCGCTTTCATTCGTCAAGCGACAGATCCGAATGGACTCGCTTGACGAATGGAACAACAGATACCGTACGGGTGAGACTGCGTCGGTCACAAAAATGTTTTTCCCAGACATTAAAAAAGCCTACCCGATAATAAAAACTTTAACGGTGGAAAAGACACTCACCCAGGTACTCACGGGGCACGGTGGATTCTCAGCGTACCTGAACCGGTTCAGGTGCAAGGGGAGTCCATCGTGCATCTGTGAACCTAGTGCAAATGAGTCCATCGAACACGTATTGTTTGAATGCCCAGTGTACTGTAAACAAAGATATGAAGTAGAAGTCGTTTTAGATTCAGTAATAAAACCTGAAAACATTCACACAATGTTGGTAGACAAAACAAAATGCAAGATATTACTAGAATATTGTACAAAGATAGCAAGAACAGTAATAAATAGGAATAAGGACATAACATAAGAATATGCTACACGCATATTATGATAATATGGCCAAATAGCATATTAAATTTGAAATAGTATAATTAATATATAAGAACAAACAATATCTAGAAATAAGAACCATGCAACTTGTAAAGAAACTCAACTGTAATAGAAATAAGAATTATGTAACTAGATTAGAAATTAAAAAATGTAATAGAAATAAGCAACATGTAACTAGAATAGAAATAAAAAACTGTAATAGAAATAAGAAATAGTAATAATAATAAAGTACCCAGTAGGGAAAATCTTCTCTAGTAAATAAAGTTAAACTGTCCTGTAATTCAATTAGCACCCAAAGTCCCTGATAATGTTAGGGGTAGCTCGCGGGCCGGGCCTGAAAGCGCCCGGACAGGATAAAAAAAAAAAAAAAAAAAAACCTAACCTAACCTAACCTAACCTAACCTAAACCTAAACCTAAACCTAAACCTAAACCTAAACCTAAACCTAAACCTAAACCTAAACCTAAACCTAAACCTAAACCTAAACCTAAACCTAAACCTAAACCTAAACCTAAACCTAAACCTAAACCTAAACCTAAACCTAAACCTAAACCTAAACCTAAACCTAAACCTAAACCTAAACCTAAACCTAAACCTAAACCTAAACCTAAACCTAAACCTAAACCTAAACCTAAACCTAAACCTAAACCTAAACCTAAACCTAAACCTAAACCTAAACCTAAACCTAAACCTAAACCTAAACCTAAACCTAAACCTAAACCTAAACCTAAACCTAAACCTAAACCTAAACCTAAACCTAAACCTAAACCTAAACCTAAACCTAAACCTAAACCTAAACCTAAACCTAAACCTAAACCTAAACCTAAACCTAAACCTAAACCTAAACCTAAACCTAAACCTAAACCTAAACCTAAACCTAAACCTAAACCTAAACCTAAACCTAAACCTAAACCTAAACCTAAACCTAAACCTAAACCTAAACCTAAACCTAAACCTAAACCTAAACCTAAACCTAAACCTAAACCTAAACCTAAACCTAAACCTAACCTAAACCTGTGCTGTGCTGTGCTGTGCTGTGCTGTGCTGTGCTGTGCTGTGCTGTGCTGTGCTGTGCTGTGCTGTGCTGTGCTGTGCTGTGCTGTGCTGTGCTGTGCTGTGCTGTGCTGTGCTGTGCTGTGCTGTGCTGTGCTGTGCTGTGCTGTGCTGTGCTGTGCTGTGCTGTGCTGTGCTGTGCTGTGCTGTGCTGTGCTGTGCTGTGCTGTGCTGTGCTGTGCTGTGCTGTGCTGTGCTGTGCTGTGCTGTGCTGTGCTGTGCTGTGCTGTGCTGTGCTGTGCTGTGCTGTGCTGTGCTGTGCTGTGCTGTGCTGTGCTGTGCTGTGCTGTGCTGTGCTGTGCTGTGCTGTGCTGTGCTGTGCTGTGCTGTGCTGTGCTGTGCTGTGCTGTGCTGTGCTGTGCTGTGCTGTGCTGTGCTGTGCTGTGCTGTGCTGTGCTGTGCTGTGCTGTGCTGTGCTGTGCTGTGCTGTGCTGTGCTGTGCTGTGCTGTGCTGTGCTGTGCTGTGCTGTGCTGTGCTGTGCTGTGCTGTGCTGTGCTGTGCTGTGCTGTGCTGTGCTGTGCTGTGCTGTGCTGTGCTGTGCTGTGCTGTGCTGTGCTGTGCTGTGCTGTGCTGTGCTGTGCTGTGCTGTGCTGTGCTGTGCTGTGCTGTGCTGTGCTGTGCTGTGCTGTGCTGTGCTGTGCTGTGCTGTGCTGTGCTGTGCTGTGCTGTGCTGTGCTGTGCTGTGCTGTGCTGTGCTGTGCTGTGCTGTGCTGTGCTGTGCTGTGCTGTGCTGTGCTGTGCTGTGCTGTGCTGTGCTGTGCTGTGCTGTGCTGTGCTGTGCTGTGCTGTGCTGTGCTGTGCTGTGCTGTGCTGTGCTGTGCTGTGCTGTGCTGTGCTGTGCTGTGCTGTGCTGTGCTGTGCTGTGCTGTGCTGTGCTGTGCTGTGCTGTGCTGTGCTGTGCTGTGCTGTGCTGTGCTGTGCTGTGCTGTGCTGTGCTGTGCTGTGCTGTGCTGTGCTGTGCTGTGCTGTGCTGTGCTGTGCTGTGCTGTGCTGTGCTGTGCTGTGCTGTGCTGTGCTGTGCTGTGCTGTGCTGTGCTGTGCTGTGCTGTGCTGTGCTGTGCTGTGCTGTGCTGTGCTGTGCTGTGCTGTGCTGTGCTGTGCTGTGCTGTGCTGTGCTGTGCTGTGCTGTGCTGTGCTGTGCTGTGCTGTGCTGTGCTGTGCTGTGCTGTGCTGTGCTGTGCTGTGCTGTGCTGTGCTGTGCTGTGCTGTGCTGTGCTGTGCTGTGCTGTGCTGTGCTGTGCTGTGCTGTGCTGTGCTGTGCTGTGCTGTGCTGTGCTGTGCTGTGCTGTGCTGTGCTGTGCTGTGCTGTGCTGTGCTGTGCTGTGCTGTGCTGTGCTGTGCTGTGCTGTGCTGTGCTGTGCTGTGCTGTGCTGTGCTGTGCTGTGCTGTGCTGTGCTGTGCTGTGCTGTGCTGTGCTGTGCTGTGCTGTGCTGTGCTGTGCTGTGCTGTGCTGTGCTGTGCTGTGCTGTGCTGTGCTGTGCTGTGCTGTGCTGTGCTGTGCTGTGCTGTGCTGTGCTGTGCTGTGCTGTGCTGTGCTGTGCTGTGCTGTGCTGTGCTGTGCTGTGCTGTGCTGTGCTGTGCTGTGCTGTGCTGTGCTGTGCTGTGCTGTGCTGTGCTGTGCTGTGCTGTGCTGTGCTGTGCTGTGCTGTGCTGTGCTGTGCTGTGCTGTGCTGTGCTGTGCTGTGCTGTGCTGTGCTGTGCTGTGCTGTGCTGTGCTGTGCTGTGCTGTGCTGTGCTGTGCTGTGCTGTGCTGTGCTGTGCTGTGCTGTGCTGTGCTGTGCTGTGCTGTGCTGTGCTGTGCTGTGCTGTGCTGTGCTGTGCTGTGCTGTGCTGTGCTGTGCTGTGCTGTGCTGTGCTGTGCTGTGCTGTGCTGTGCTGTGCTGTGCTGTGCTGTGCTGTGCTGTGCTGTGCTGTGCTGTGCTGTGCTGTGCTGTGCTGTGCTGTGCTGTGCTGTGCTGTGCTGTGCTGTGCTGTGCTGTGCTGTGCTGTGCTGTGCTGTGCTGTGCTGTGCTGTGCTGTGCTGTGCTGTGCTGTGCTGTGCTGTGCTGTGCTGTGCTGTGCTGTGCTGTGCTGTGCTGTGCTGTGCTGTGCTGTGCTGTGCTGTGCTGTGCTGTGCTGTGCTGTGCTGTGCTGTGCTGTGCTGTGCTGTGCTGTGCTGTGCTGTGCTGTGCTGTGCTGTGCTGTGCTGTGCTGTGCTGTGCTGTGCTGTGCTGTGCTGTGCTGTGCTGTGCTGTGCTGTGCTGTGCTGTGCTGTGCTGTGCTGTGCTGTGCTGTGCTGTGCTGTGCTGTGCTGTGCTGTGCTGTGCTGTGCTGTGCTGTGCTGTGCTGTGCTGTGCTGTGCTGTGCTGTGCTGTGCTGTGCTGTGCTGTGCTGTGCTGTGCTGTGCTGTGCTGTGCTGTGCTGTGCTGTGCTGTGCTGTGCTGTGCTGTGCTGTGCTGTGCTGTGCTGTGCTGTGCTGTGCTGTGCTGTGCTGTGCTGTGCTGTGCTGTGCTGTGCTGTGCTGTGCTGTGCTGTGCTGTGCTGTGCTGTGCTGTGCTGTGCTGTGCTGTGCTGTGCTGTGCTGTGCTGTGCTGTGCTGTGCTGTGCTGTGCTGTGCTGTGCTGTGCTGTGCTGTGCTGTGCTGTGCTGTGCTGTGCTGTGCTGTGCTGTGCTGTGCTGTGCTGTGCTGTGCTGTGCTGTGCTGTGCTGTGCTGTGCTGTGCTGTGCTGTGCTGTGCTGTGCTGTGCTGTGCTGTGCTGTGCTGTGCTGTGCTGTGCTGTGCTGTGCTGTGCTGTGCTGTGCTGTGCTGTGCTGTGCTGTGCTGTGCTGTGCTGTGCTGTGCTGTGCTGTGCTGTGCTGTGCTGTGCTGTGCTGTGCTGTGCTGTGCTGTGCTGTGCTGTGCTGTGCTGTGCTGTGCTGTGCTGTGCTGTGCTGTGCTGTGCTGTGCTGTGCTGTGCTGTGCTGTGCTGTGCTGTGCTGTGCTGTGCTGTGCTGTGCTGTGCTGTGCTGTGCTGTGCTGTGCTGTGCTGTGCTGTGCTGTGCTGTGCTGTGCTGTGCTGTGCTGTGCTGTGCTGTGCTGTGCTGTGCTGTGCTGTGCTGTGCTGTGCTGTGCTGTGCTGTGCTGTGCTGTGCTGTGCTGTGCTGTGCTGTGCTGTGCTGTGCTGTGCTGTGCTGTGCTGTGCTGTGCTGTGCTGTGCTGTGCTGTGCTGTGCTGTGCTGTGCTGTGCTGTGCTGTGCTGTGCTGTGCTGTGCTGTGCTGTGCTGTGCTGTGCTGTGCTGTGCTGTGCTGTGCTGTGCTGTGCTGTGCTGTGCTGTGCTGTGCTGTGCTGTGCTGTGCTGTGCTGTGCTGTGCTGTGCTGTGCTGTGCTGTGCTGTGCTGTGCTGTGCTGTGCTGTGCTGTGCTGTGCTGTGCTGTGCTGTGCTGTGCTGTGCTGTGCTGTGCTGTGCTGTGCTGTGCTGTGCTGTGCTGTGCTGTGCTGTGCTGTGCTGTGCTGTGCTGTGCTGTGCTGTGCTGTGCTGTGCTGTGCTGTGCTGTGCTGTGCTGTGCTGTGCTATATATTTATTTATTTAATTAATAATGTAATATTTTTTTTTTTTGCAGGAAGTTAACTTCTACAAACTTGCTAAAGCGGCTTGGTAAAGAAATAATAATAATAATAATAATAATTGCAGTTGGACACATGGCATAAGATCGTATACCTACTTAAGACAATGCCGGCTTAAGATCGTGTTAATTTTCTGCCTTTATCACTCATCTAATCGATTGTATACAACCATTGATGTGTCTACTGGATTGGAGCCGCTGGCTCACATTAATTGTGGTAAGGAAACAATTTAGCAAAATTTCGAGCTCTTTTAAAGGAGTCTTCCTGAGCTAATATGAATGTTATACGACTAAAAAAAAAAAAAAAAACAAAAAAAAAACAATATATGTTTGTTGAAATGGCTACGGAACTCTATAATTTGCGTGACTCGACACAGTCTTGGCCGGTTTTTGAAAACACAATCAAAATATATGTATATGTATTCACATATATTTTTTTTATTATTTACATAAATATTACAATTCGGCGATTTTTAAAATTCCACTCCTATTTAGTTTGTATAGAACCCACAGGGCGCGAGTCCTACTCGTCACGACGTCGTACGTGGGTTCCGTCGCCACTTGTCCTGTGTCCGGTTTTTGAGACAACCACAGAAACAGCGGGTTGTTGCTTTTTATTGCGGAGTTGGCAGCACAGACTGTCAGTGTCAACTGTCAAGTTACTATTTTTAAAATTTTTATAATCTATGGTTTCTATGTCATCTTTGTTAGCAGGGTGACCATACGTGGCAGGTTCCTGCCATTTTGGCAGGATTAGCTTCTTATTTTAGCCTCTGGCATGATCGGTTGAGGTTTCATAAAAACGGCAGCTTTTGGCAGTATTATTGGGGTATCGAAAATAAATTGCATTATGGCAACTCAAAATACTCCAAACTCTATACTACTACTTACTTACTTACTTATGGTGCTTTCCATTCACTGTTAATTTTGTTAATTTCGTTATTTTCGATCACAAATCTTGTTCCACTCGCACCAACTTGTACTGAAAGTGATCATTATTATCATTTTATCAGTTTTTGTGGACGAAAATAGCAAAAAATTACGGTGAGTGGAACGCAGCATTACTACTACTTATATTTTATAGGTTTTTATACCAAAAACATATGTTTTATACAATCACAATAACATCCAATCGTCAAAAATAAACATAAATCAACCATATATTTTGTTATTCCGTTCTTAGCACAAAAAACATTTGTACTCGGGGATTTATTTTTAAGTTAAAAATAAAAAAATAAATTTGCTAATAAACCTTGTATTTCAGCATTCTCGTTACAAGAAACTGAAGAATATGATGCTTACTGCAATGATTAATTTGAATTTAATAAAAATATAACATATAATATATGCGTATTTTTACTTTTATTGGTTAAATACAACGTTTAAATAAAGTTGGCAATATTTTGGCATTTTTCACGAGTTTGGCAGGATTTGGCAGGTTTTTAAGCAAGGTAGTAGTGATGTGCCGAGTACGCTATTTTTGGTACTCGAGTATTCTGGTACTCGTTAAAAAAAGAATCGAGTAAGTACTCGAGTACTCTGGTACTCGGACAGGTACTCGAATACTTTTATGAGTACTCGAGTACTTAATAGTACTCGAGTACTTTTGTATTATGTATTTTTTATTTTTTAACCACCCAAATGTCCGAGGTCGACAATCGACATCTAATTAGTGCGTGGTATACGTCCACTCGTGAAAATTGGCGAAAATTTTGGCGAGCGCCCCGATTTATAACGTATTTTCTAAAAAAAACTACAACTGTTATGGCAATTTAGAAAAGCCTGTATGAAGTCTACTTAAATATGTATTAATAATTACCTGTTTTCCAATTAGAAAATGTATGATCAATATGATGCACACACAAAGGCGAGAATTTGCCTGTCCACTTTCACTACACGTCACGTTCACTTTTTACCAGACTGGATGCTTTTAATTTGTAGATACCTATTCTGAAAGAATGAATCTTCAGCATTTTCTTAATATATAACACTAATACAGTCCAGTGGGATAATAAACAAATTATTGGTTACCTACATTTTAAAGGCGGAGGTGGGCGTGACTCACGGAACGGAACACTTCACACAACTGTTTGTTTTGGTGCGTTCCATTCACTGTTAATTTAATTATGTTAATTTCGTTCACAAATCTCGTTCCACTCGCACCAAATTGTACTGAAAGTGATCATTATTATCGTTTTTAACAGTTTTTGTGGGTGAAAATAACAAAAATTACGGTGAATGGAACGCAGCATTTGTTATGTTTTAGTAAACAATTCCTGTTTTACCGATCCATCAACTCACTCGAATATTTTTTTAAACGGCCCATAGACGCGTTATTTAATAGAGAGCCATCTAGTCTAACACTGATAAAGCTCTGAGGTCACAGACAACACAAACAAAAATGCGTTTAATTCGTAAAAGTTCGCTGGGCTGCCATAGTCGCCCTAACGTTTAGTTAGTTCAAGGAGGAGGACCACAAAAATAAAACAAAAAAGGATATTAGACCTCTATTTATAATTATAAAATCAACGAAAAAACTGAAATCAACCATAAAACAACAACACAAACATAAAATATCTTCCTCGGTATAATATTTAAAACATAGTCAACTTTCTATAAAATTAAAAAAGAACATTGCACCTCTATTTATAAAATTAACAATGAAAATGTAATCACTGGTTACAAACATAAACCTATAACTAAACAAAATAACTAAAAGTAAATCAAATATACCTAATTTACATCTGAATTCTGTCTTTACCTACCTATTTATAGAACTATAATGGGGTCGTATTTATCGGACTTTTTACTCATTTGCATTATTATATAAAATAAATAAAAAAGAGCTCTTTTTGAAAAAAAAAACTTGACAATTAAATATAGTATCTTCTTTCATCTCTGATTCGTTAACTAAAAAAATAATTTGTAAAATCAAAAATCAATCAATTATTATTTGTAATATTGTATTTGTAACTCTAATCACGTTTTTGGACACACAGACTGACCTAATTACTCACTTCTTGTTCCTATGGTGACTATTCAAAAATAATATTTGGTCCACTTTTTCAGGTTCTAATCTATTTCTGCGCTGATTACACAAAAGTCCTGCCATAGAGAACACACGTTCCGATGGCACGGAAGTGGCCGGAATACATAAATATTTTTGGGCCATGGTATGCAAACCTTTATTTAAAATCTGTCTGGTCTCCCAAAATTTACAAGGGTCGCTATTTCGTTCCAAGTAAGGTAGTTGGACGTATTGGTTCACTTTTATAATAGCAGAGGAGTTTGGTGTTGTCATACTTCTTTGCTCTTGTACTTTTTTATCCAAAAATCCCCATAAATTATTACACTCGTTATCAACAGGTTGATTGTTTGAACTTAAAGCTTCCTGGCTGGTACTTGGCTGCTCGGGTACTTGATTAGTGGAAGATGTTGGAAGAGTTTCATGGTACATCAACTCTTCAATGATCCAATTCTGAGCACTCTCAGCATTGCTTACAGTTCCGAAACCGGCCTTTTTAAACCTTGGGTCAAGAAACGTAGCTTTAGCGGCGGTTTTATTTAATTCGTAACCCCCTAAACGTTTTTCAATTACTTCCATGAGTTTGTTTCTTAAGCATATTGCAGTATCAGTAGACAACGAAAAGCTTCGTAAAGTTGTTTGTACTCCGCGAATAAGTGGGATGACACAAGATAATGTAGGATACACCTGACCAGACAGAATAGTCGTTAATTGTTCAACAGGTTTTAGAACTATTACGCATTCGTGTAACATATTCCATTCTTCATTGTTCAAATTTTCAGGAGGCGAAATCAAGGAAGACAATGCAGCTGTCAATGGCACCTTAACCACTTCGAGCCTATCAAACATGATGTAGGTTGAATTCCATCGCGTTCTGACGTCTTGCAATAGCTTCAGTTTTTCCTGATTCATCTGCTCTTGCATTGCTATTAGCTTGTAAGTCGCAATATTACTTCTTTTGAAATATGTCACAATTTCTCTGCATTTTTCTGTCAAAAGCGTTAATTTCTCATTATCTTTCATGCAATCACCTACTACCAAATTCAAGGTATGAGCCACACATGCGTGATGGCGTTTCTTCAAAATTTCCACTACAGCTTTTTTCATGTTATTGGCATTATCAGTTGTGATAGATACAACTTTATTAAAAAATGGCCATTCTACTTCAAGTATATGGCGCAATAAAGCTGCTATATTTTCCGACGTATGTGACTCTGGCATTTCCTTCGTAGCCAGTATCCGAGATTCTGCCGTACCTTTATATATGTAATGTGCTGTAAGAGTAAAGTAACTCTTGTTACTATCCGATGTCCACAAGTCTGTTGTGCATGCTATATAATCGAGCTGATGAATCTTAGCAATTAGTGTTCTTTTTGATAAATCGTATTGTTCGGGTAGCAATTTTTCAGACAAAATTTTCCTAGAGGGCAGTCTGTAATTTGGGTTCAGTTGTTGGGAATATTTTCGAAAACCTTCATTTTCAACTATAGAAAGAGGCTGCAAATCCACGCAAATCATAGTTATTAACTCTTTGTCGACACTCTTCGAGTTAATCTTTATAGCATCTTTTGACATAAAGGTCATCTGTAACTGTCTTTTCTTAAATGTCTTTAATATTCCTTCATCATCCTTGTCACTGTCGTCATTTGTTTGTGATTGACTAGTAGAATCCATAGATATATAGTAATAGATCGGAAGCTATTGTTTATGGTATACATATTTGATGCAAATATGGACCACATTAACGAAAACATATCTGTCTCATTCTTACTCGTGACAATTTAGCTATGTAAAACAGTACAGTATATGTCATATATTTCATTTTTCTGGAAGTTTTTGGTTAGTTCCGTCAGTAAGCCGCCTCCCTGAGGGCCTTTTTGGACCGCCATATTGGGTTGACGGCTATGGTCGGGTCACTATGGTTAGTACTTCATCTGTCATGTCAGCGTATTATACAAATTATTTTAAATTTTACGGAGAACTGTGTGTATTTTGTGACTCTTTATTATATTATTTAGGATTATCAAGGAAAAAACAATATAGTTTAGTGATGCGTTAGGGCATGTAGTTCTGATTCTCGAAAGAATTTCGAAGGTTTGTTATTTTCCAGGTTAGTTGTGTTATTTTCATATTTAAGTGTATTTATAGTGTGTGAAAATAAATTTTGTGAACTTATATTCATTTTTAATTGAGTTCCCGTCTATAATCGTACTCTCTAATTCATATTTTCAACTAAAATAGAACTAACAAATATTTGCTATGTTTACATAAAAACGTAGTGTTGTTCTTACATGTTTTGTTTCAAAGTTATCGATACATATTCTATTCACCTA
Source organism: Drymonia ruficornis (assembly GCA_947859195.1). NCBI lineage: Eukaryota > Metazoa > Arthropoda > Insecta > Lepidoptera > Notodontidae > Drymonia > Drymonia ruficornis. Next base: position 15,632,928 of record OX401905.1, on the reverse strand, counting down.
CACGTCGGGCCGCGCCGTCACCCCGGGGTGACCACAAAGAAATAATTTTTGTTTTGGAAGGTGCGTGACTGCGCCGCCTTAAAATTGTTTTATAATATTTGTCAGCACTACTCAAGACCATAAAGATTCACGAAAGAGATAACAAGTTGATTTATGGATAGTGTAAAATTTTAAAATTAAATGTGGGATTTTTTTGTACTAAGACGGCTTAAAGAAGTTAAAATAGAGTTTATTCAAAATCGCCCGATTTCGCAAGATTTTTAGCTGATATATTTGTCGATTTTTAATTTTACGCTTTTGCTACATTGGGCAGGGGTAGGTAGGGATGATGGCCGTGTACCTATGCATTAGGCTCTCCACTGGTGCATATTTTCATGGTTAAGTTGAGGCGCCAACAAGGCCGAGATATCGAAATTCTGGTCGTCTCTAACGTTAAATTGCGAACCCTGAAGAGTTGCCATGTGAAAATTACTTTACTTGAGCAGCAGCGTCACTCTGCACAACCATTTTAGAGGGAAGAGGGTGACCCGCTCCACAGAGCCACCGCAAGCAAGCAAGAACATTAGAGTGAGCATGACCATGAACCTAATACTAAAGAAGGACTGGGTCTAAGCAACTCGGCCGCGTTGCTTAGACATCGCACAACTCGGCCGCTGACGTCATCACAGTAGGCGTGGCTTAAGTCAGTGTGCTGTTGGCGTTCGTCCTGTGCAGACGTCTTGCCAACGTTCGCATCCCGAATATAATTCTATTCGACACTAGATGGCGTCTCTTTGTACGTCATTTTTTATCAGCATACACTTAGTGACATCTAGTGCAAAAAGTTAAACTACGTACTAACATAAAACGAAGTGAGTGGTTCTGCTATTTACCGGTAGATAGATGCCACGTATTTCTTAACCCCCACCACCCGCGCCTTCCCGCGCAAATTTCCACGCGTTGTTTCATAGAGATATCTACTAAGAACACCTCTTTCTTTAGTATTTACTCTATGAGCATGACCGATCCATTACCGCATTGTCACAGTAATAATAATAAAAACATAATTTTGTACTGCCTACCCCCGATTAACGTGATATTTGTGCTGCGGTCTCTTTCCCCCTTCATGACACTTGACTGACCGACCTTCGTGTAGTACACCCGCCCCGTCGCGGTGCCTCCTGTGTCTAAAAACCTTAATCGCACGAAATCTACCCAATCCTTTGTGTAATTGTGTTGTGTGAACTGGATAAACCCAAGTGAGGGATTTAGTGATGTGCCTGCGCAGAAGGACCTGAGGATCCAGCCATACCACCCTGGAAATGCGCCCGCCTCCATCGTGCCGGTAATGTACATGCTTGACATTGACCTGACCCTAACAGATATGTGTCCCCCCTTTTTTGCCTTATTTGATTTAGCCCAGCATAGCTGTACCTACCTAATCATGACCCAGCACTTTTCCCGCGACATGATCGTTAGGTATATCGATATGGATATGATCGACTATCTAAAAGTACAACACTTTTAGCTGTGGGCGGAGTCGCGCCATTTTGGACTGCCGTTTGCTCGTGTTTGGCTTCAGATGACGTCACATAGGGCCAGTCCTCTATCTTTCTTATGGTCAATGGTAGAATCAGATGCCATCGAAAACGATTCCAAATCACTTATGTCCAAGATGTCACTTTCATTTTCGTTGCTGTTTTTTTCTATGGAACTTGCGTAAATTAAAGGATGGATTTTTTTAAAATGTTTTAATAAATTTGTCGTATTTCCATAATCGATAAAAGTTTTTTTACATTCCCTACACTCTACTTTTTTAGTATTCTCCAATTTGCGGTAAAATGTCCACACCTCTGATTTCTTTTTTTTTGGAGGCATCTTGATACTTCACTAACAAAACAAAACACTGCAAGTCTCAACTTTCACACGGTCGCAAACACACGAGAGTCCTAGCCTATGTAGGTATATCACAACAATAACATTACATATTTAAAAATAAAAACAACGGTTGAATTCGCCCGGCGGCCGGCCGCTAGCAATCCGACTGAAGCCAACTTCATACGTGTTGCTTTGCTTCTCGTGGCGCGGCCGGCGCGTGCGGCGTGCGTAACTAACTTCACAATAAATAACCTTTCGCTGTCGCTGTGGTTGGGTAAAAATAGACTTTAATTTTGTAGTCATAAGGTCGCGATTTGAGTACCCGCTTAGGATTCGAAATAGTGATGTGCCAAGTACGCTATTTTTGGTACTCGAGTATTCTGGTACTCGTTAAAAAAAGAATCGAGTAAGTACTCGAGTCAGAGGACTCGGACAGGTACTCGAATACTTGTAATGAGTACTCGAGTACTTAACAGGACTCGAGTACTTTTGTATTACGTATTTTTAACCACTCAAACGCATCGTACTTGCACTCGTAAAAATTGGCAAAAATGGCGAAAATTTTGGCGAGAGCCCCGATTTATAACGTATTTTCTAAAAAAACTACAACTGTTACAGTAAATTAAAAAAGCCTGTATAAAGTCTATTTAAATATGTATTAATAATTACCTGTTTTTTTCCAATTAGAAAATATATCTTCTTCTTCCCAGCCATATCCCATTATGAGGGGTCGGCTTTCAGTCTACCCTGATTTGGCTGATCACCGACATTTTTTTATATATAACACTAATACAGTACAGTGGGATAATAAACAAATTATTGATTGCACCTATATTTGAGTACCCGACTTAGGATTCGAAAACCATGAAGTACTCGGAACCCGTATTCGAGTACCAGGTACTCGAGTTCTATAATCTGAGTACTCGAGTACCCGAGTACTTACTAAGTACTCGAGTAAGTACTCGAGTCAGGCTGTACTCGGCACATCTCTACAAGGTAGGGCAGGATCTGTAATTTAAAGATGGTCACACTGTTTGTTAGTCAGTCATTGTAAAATAAAATTATTGATAACGTGATAACAACAATTTTCCTCCTTTCTTTTCTTTGTGTTGTTTGTGTGGGGTTCGGTTCGGGTAACGCACCCATAGTGCATGTTGTGTTCGCGTAGACAGTCTCCCTACGTTTATAAAGTTATCTGCTGGTTTGCATTGCAAGCCCTCATGCAACAGTTTGTGTGTAAAATACATGTACATATTTGAAAGATGGGCATTTTCGGCAATGCTTCACCTTTCGATCAAGATGTCGGTGAGTACCTACCTATCTTTTATAAAAAAAATATGCATTATAAGAATTGTTGTAATTATTATGAAGTAGGTATCATCTAGGTAATATATTAGGCATATGGTTGTAATCGTTTTAATACTCCCTACCTATGATACCTATGTTCCTACACAAAGAAAGAAGCTAAGTGGCTGGCTATAGGTTAATAATTTATGTAAAATTAGAACACAAACAATAATTGCAGGCTAGGTATATGTTCCCGAGGTGCCGTCCTGCTATTGAGCTGGCTACACTGTAGCTACCTATGTATAATGTAGTTTAGATAGGTAGGAAATTACAAGACTCCTAGTATCACAGTGTTGTAGAACATCAAGCCATGCATGACGCACCCCACCCAGAACACAGTGAATCCCCATCAAACACAAGTACCGAGCTAGTCCATGGACCTTGTCTGTGTGCAGGTTATAAAATAAAAAACTAGAAGTTATTTTGTAAGTTGTTATATCTGCGGACCTAAGGCGGTCGCTATGCAATATTGCTAATGAATTGCATTGCAATTCATTTTTCTGATTTTCTGAGGAAGCCTTAGCAATTCCGCTGAATTTCTGTAGAATAGTGACACATTTTACGCCATTCGTGACAGTTTCACGGAAATTTAGGGGATTCTGCTGGAGGGTTGGAAAAATGAATTGCTTTAGCAGAATTGCCGCAATTCATTTTTGTGACGGCCTTAGCCCCCCTGGTCATCCATAAGTTACATCACATGTAAAAGGGGGGAGTGGATTGACAAATTGTGAACATTTTGAATTTATATTTATGATGAAATCTATTATTAAATAAATATATATTGTTAAAACTTATTTTTGTATAGGTTTCACAAAGTAAGTACCTATCAAGTGAGCGGTTGTGGAGTAAATTTACAATTTATTTAGGTTGAAAACATTCTATTTCGTTTTGTATTACATTTTTTAACATTAAAAATCAATTAACAAATACATTTTATTCCTGACGATCTGAAGTCTTGTGTGACGGCAAATGGTCTAACAATTTCATCAAAAATGTTGCACAACATTTTGAGCTTTAAGACCAGTGCCGATAAATTTTTAAACCAAAAATAGGTATAATAGTAGTATGATGAAACAAGGATGAAACCCATTGGAAAAGGAAGAGAATAATTTACGGGCGATCTGAGGTCGGGAAGTGGATGGGGGTGGATCGCGTCACAATGCTTACTATAGAAATGTACTTACTGTTGTGGTCTCCTTCACACGCCGATGTCACCATAGTAAAATTGTGATGCGGTGTACGCGTGACGCTGTAAGCGGCCGATGGCATTTAATAGGAGACCACGACCTTAGCCCTTGATTGTGTTATCTCGTAGGTACTATGTGATTTGCTAGCAGTATACTGCACACACACAAAATCCTTTCCACACAATTTCCACACTTTCCGCACTTTTGAAGTGAAAACTTCTTTAGCGGCGTTGTGCACTTTTCTTTGGATGGGTAAAAAATGTTAAACTCGCGTCAGGACATGTGACCTGATCGAAAATTCGTAAGACGGGATGCCTGATCAAAAATTCGTAAGTCGGGATGGGTAAAATTATTCCCTAACCATTCCAAAATATTTAAAAATGCACAACGTTAATGTTCAAGTTTTCACTTTGCCGGCACTCCCGGAGTGCAACCCGTTGTTTTTTTTTCTTTGTGTACCTACACGAAATCCTTTCCATCCAAAGGTTGCCTGGAAGAGATTGCAGCTTGCGATAAGACCGCCCACTGTACACTGTTTTTTTATTTTTGTTTGTCATTTTGTTTATGTATTTGTTTCCAATGGTGGACAATAAAGTGTTATCTATCTATCTATCTACTGATTGTTCACGTCTGTTCAAAAAAGGAATGTAATGTAATGTAAGGGCCCATGTCTCTGTGGACTCTTTCATTCCTCTGGAATTTCCGTAATTCTCTACTAATTGAGGCGAGTGAGGCACCCCGAGACAGGAGTGGGATCACTGCGCTCCAAGGAACCCATCTCGCGTCCACTCCGCAGAGAGGGCCACGAGCGAGAACAACACGAGCGAGGAGTGGGGGCTGATCATGGAGATCTGCGACCGCGCCGGCGCGTCGCCGCAGAGCGCCAAGGAGTGCCTGCGGGCGGTGCTGCGGCGGCTGGCGCACCCCGACCCGCACGTGCAGGTGCACGCCGCCACGCTGCTGGACGCGTGCGTGGCCAACTGCGGCCGCGCCTTCCATCTGGAGGTGGCCTCGCGCGACTTCGAGACCGAGTTCCGCCGCCTGGCGGCGCGCGCGCAGCCCGCCGTGGCGCAGCGCCTGCGCGCGCTGCTGCGCAAGTGGGCCGAGGGCGAGTTCCGCGACGACCCGCAGCTCGACCTCATCCCCTCGCTGCACGCCAAGCTGCGCGCCGAGGCGGGCGAGGCGGCGCCGCGCGGCTCGGCCGAAGCGCCGCCCGCCGCCGCCGCTACCGCCGCCGCCGCCGCCGCGCAGCGCGAGCAGGACGAGCTGGCGCGCGCCATCGCGCTGTCGCTGCGCGAGGCGGAGGCGCCGGCGGGGGCGGGGGCGGGCGCGGGGGCGGGCGCGCTGTACCCGCGCGTGGACGCGCCCGACGCCGCGCCGCCGCGCAAGGTGCGCGCTCTCTACGACTTCGAGGCGGCCGAGGACAACGAGCTCACCTTCCTGGCCGGCGAGATAGGTTCGTACGTTCGTCCGACTCGCCGTCGGTCGGCGGCGGCTCGATTTCATCATCGTTCGATCGTATAATAACGTGGATCCGTCTCCGGTGGCAGTGCACGTGACGGACTCGAGCGACCCTAACTGGTGGAAGGGGTACAACGAGCGCGGCGAGGGCCTGTTCCCCGCCAACTTCGTGACCGGCGAGCCGGCGGCGGCGGCGCGCGAGGCTGCGGGCCCGGCCGCGGCGGCGGCGGGGGCCGGCGCGGAGGCGGGGGCGGGGGCGGAGGCGGCGGCGGTGGAGGCGCCGCCCGCGTGCATCGACGAGGCCACGATGGACGCGGCGCTGGCGGCGCTGCACGAGGCGGACCCGCGCTGCGCGGGCGAGGCGGCGGGCGAGGCGGCGCTGGCGCGGCTGGAGGTGCGCGCGCACGCGATGGGCGCGCTGGTGGACGCGGCGCTGGAGCGCGCCGACCGCCGCCACGCGCGGCTCACGCAGCTCAGCGCCGAGCTGGTGGACGCGCTCAACCTGTACCACTCGCTGATGCGCGACCCGCCGAAGCCGCCCTTCGCGCACGCGCCGCACCCCCCGCACCCCCCGCAGCCGCCGCCCGCCGCCTACCCGCCGCACGCGTACGCGCCCGCGCCGCCGCCCCACGCCGCGCACCCGCCGCCGCCCAGGTGACTATCTTCACTCGCAAAAATTTTCATATTAAGCGCATAATTTATAATAACTAAAGCTTTAAAATTTCATTAATCGGTGGCACCCGGACCGCCGGTCCGGGGCAAGCTAGTTCAATGACCTCTTCGTTGTATCGATTCTCTCGCCTCGCTCCTCACGACTCGCGAACGCTCGCACGCACCCCGGGCGCGAGGCGAGGCGAGTGGTGACGCGGCGCGTGTTGCAGGTGCTGAGGGCGAGGCGCCGCCGCGCCGCTCGCGACGCTCGCGCCGAGTCGCCGCTCATGCTACGAGTGTTTTGCAGACGAACGTTATATTTTACTTCAGAAATAAAGTGTTATTAGATTGTATAATATCATTATTTAATGGATTATAATTCACTTACGAGATTGATCAAACATTAAACTTATGAATATACGGATGGAAACTAAATCATATTTTAAACCGGAAAACCTTAGACCATACATTGAAACATGTACTTTTATGTCCTCCGAATTAGCTCTATCGCCTCGCGACATTATTTCCTCTTTGGCTCTGGGCTTTACAAATCGCTGGAATTTGACTGAGTTGTAGCACGCACGATGAATAGGGAGAGTGATACGATACAACTAGACGTGCCTGCGGACACGACACACTCAAGATGACCCCGAGGACAGAGGAATGTTATTGTTGTGAAGGAGCGATGCGATCGAACTAGTCGGTTTAAATGTGCGAATGATAGTATACATAATTATGTACTAAGTTGGTCGAACGTTCGTCGTCGTCATAGAAAAAAGAAGCTACGAACTCCGGCTCGCACATTTAGGATTTCAAATTTCATGTGCGAATGTTAGTTTTATGGTGAAGTCTTCAGTAACATCTTGAGGCAAATGCACGTGTTTCGAAAGAAAGCAGTTCGCGAACCTGAAACTCAAACGCGCACTCGGCCTGCGTGGTGAACCGTGGCCCAAATGCCGCTTAAATACAAACGGTATTTGGCATTAGCGGCATTACCTACACTAACTACACTACACTCCCTAGTAGTAGTAGTGTAGCGTGCCGGATGCTGGCCCTCTGTTACCCGTTGGTTGCGTGTGTCTGGAGTCTGGATTAACAATGCATGCCACTGCCTATTTTTTCGGGGAGCGTGTTTCCATTTCCGTGTTCAATAGGAGGCAGTACTGCCTTAAAACGAGCACGGGTTTGTTGCGCTAACTCACTTTCCAAACTCGCGTTCAATTCAAGGCACGCGTTCTCCCATCGCGCATGGGTTTGCATGCAACGCAAACTGTTCTTCTAAACACGTGTTCAAGGCGATGCATGGAACTTAGCCATGAAGTTCGGGGCAAGACTTCGGGGCACTCGACTTGGCTGGGTTTAAGGTTCGAAGGGAATGACGTGGGTTAGCGAGCGAGCTAAACCCCCGTCATGCCCTTCGTGTTAGGTTTTACTGGTAACCCTAAACGCAGAAATAGGAGCCCCGCCATGCGGGGCTTCGTCGACTTTGTCATAGAGTAATATACAGGTGAATTTTTCAAGTCTGCGTGGATGGCTAAATCCTAAACTATGAGGAATAGCGAAAAGTACTCAAAGGAGTCTCGGGGCTAATTTTGATGAAAACGAAAACTGCATTACTTGATTTTTGAAAAAAATATATTGGTAGCCAATAATCGAACTACATAGTTGATTTTGAAAAAAAACCACACACTGTACCTATTATTACACCATTCGATAGTGTCGCTATTAAGGAACGAATTCTGGCAAGTAATGACATACGGCAAACTTGAGAAAAGTGTTGGATTTTTTTTAACCTGCTCCATATTTTCAAGTTATGTCTTTAATAAATCATTTACCTGTTAAATAAATCAGTTACCTTGTTCGAAATTATGCTCAATTTTTATTTAATTTACTCTCGCAGCGCAGTCGACTTCACAATATTATGTTAGACTGCCCAAAAGAAGGAGTGTATATGAGTTTAGGGTTCATGTATGTATGTATGTGAGATTCTTTATTCCACCATAACTTATAAATGCCTGAATGGATTTGGATGTTTGGGGTATCGTTAGAATCCTTACATCGTTCCGGGTAAGACTGGGTATATTATTTTGAAAAAAAAAAAAAATTGTATGGCAGCATTATGGCTCAATTTTGAAGTGTGAAAAAAAATTTTTTTTCTTCGTTCTTCCCTTGATGAGCACATTGTAACGGTAGGATAAAAAAAATATACTTAGGTACCTACTTAAATATAAACATGTTTATTTGTTTCTTATTACAATAGGAAATGATCCAATGCACCCGGTGACTGGGCCACGAAAGAAAAAAAACTTGGTGAAAAAAACATTTTTTATTAGTAATTTATTGTCATACCTATCACTAAACATTTTTAGTAAGAAGACGTAGGTAATAAGCAATTCCTATTCGACATCTAACGTGATTTCGTGGTATACCCGGGGATTTCGTGCAATCCCTGGTATCTTCATTTCCCTGCGACATGTAGGTAAGTAAGGTATAACGAAAAGGGTAGGTACCTAAATCTATCCAAAAGGCGTGAAGAGTAGGTACAACAGTCTGCATAATTACAGAGCAAAATGTTATTTTTTTTAAGAATACAATTAAAATCATTTTCTTTTTGGAAATTTTATTCACTTTTATAGACAACTCATGCTTGAAATTTTTATTTACTATATACCAAAGTTTTATCACAAAATAAAGACCTAAGTCTAAGACAGTTCTCCAGGAGAGAGTCCTATGGTATCGGATTTCCCCATAGTAAGTACTGCTCCAGACAAAAACACACACATAGGTAGCAGGGTAGGTGTACCTACTTCTTACCCTTTCCGTTACGGCCTGAATACAAAATTATAATGTATAGGTCAGTAAAAAAAATGTAAGTAACTACTATTTAATTAAAAACCGAGAGCTAATTAAGGTAAACGCAGGTATTAACAACTCATCGAAAAACTGCAGGTTTTACCGACCCATTTATTAATTCGCATTTCTTACGCTTCTTAAACTATTTCTGCTATAGATATTAATGATAATACGCGTGTTTATTCATTGGGTATCGTATAAATTTACATTAGCATACGTGGCAGTCCGGAAAATACATAAAATACGCAAATTTCTGTGACGGCAGCGGTATCTAGCACTGGCCCTTGTTCTTTCAGGTAAGTACGTCAATTTCTTTCTTAAGATATTTTATAAGTATTAACAATACCTATATGTATTCTGTATTATTAAATGTATTCATTGAAGTGTAAATGATTTATTTCGTTTCGCATTTCATTAAAAAATTGCATATTTATAGGATAAAACTTTAAATATAAATATAACAGTAATAGCTTCGCTGATTTTATTAGTTGCAGCTATTAACGATCCGTGGGTCGGTAATGGCTGGATGGTAGTTTTGTTCTTTTTCAAAATTTTCAAGTTTCGTTGAACATTTCAATTCAATTGATATTTTTGTAAATCATTATAATCAGCAACAATCAATCTTTTTAGACATATATTAGCGACCTACTCTTTTTTGTCTACTTCACCCTATTTACCGTTATATTATGTTTACCATGTAATATCAGATTATTCAAAGTTTGTTGCTGAAGTAAACATTTTTAAATTACCTTTATTAGTGTAAATATGCATTCATTTATAATTAGGTACTATTTGATATATCAATCAGTTATAGTCTATGTTAGGGTTAAGAAAGCCAATTTTATCAATATTATGAACTTTTTAAGAGTCGGTAAAACATTTTCATATGTTGTACACATAACCTATTACCGACCCATATTAGTTCTATACAAGTTATTTTATTTTTCTTATGAGTCGGTAATTGCTACACAGAGAACCTATCACCGACTCTGATAAATTATTTGATTTTACTATGTACGGTAATAGCTTCATAGCCGTTGCTATGGGGTCGGTAATAGAAACAATCGACGTGTTCACTTCATTGATTATTTGTTATAAGATATTCTTCCATATTAAATTATTTAATGTAATTAATATAAACTATATATATTATTATTTATTTACATATAAAAATTAATTATTGAGTGTAAAGGCAACCACTACTCCTAATATTTGACATCGATTTCAAAAACCTCTTAAGGGGGTCGTTAATACCTGCGTTTACCTTACAAGTTAAATAAGTACATTCGGTAATTACGATTTACTTACTATTTTAATTTATTTAGGTATTTGAGTACCTACACTACACCTACTTCAAGAGGAACGCGATTTCTGTTAACTAGTACATAATCCTCCGTGTCGACGCGTGTTTCCTAAACGATATACCTAGTAGGTACCTATCTAATTATTTTTACAGTGACTAGAATAAGCATGGAATGATTTTAGTTTAGATAAACGATCGTAGCCGTAGCGTAGCGTAGCCCCGGAGCGGTGGTTGCTCGGAGGTGAGCGCGTGCACCGGGCGGGCGGCGCGGCGTCACGGCAGGAAGGCGTCGGTCTCGTGCGGCGGCGCGTCGGCGCTCAGGTAGGTGGTGTCGGTGGCGGCCGAGGGCGGCGCCGCCCACGACACCCAGCGCGCCTGCAACACACGGCACGCGGCGGAGTGACGTCACGGCTGCAAGTGCAAGCGACCAGGTGGGTGGGCGCCGGGCGGGTAGGTACCTCGGCGCGGTCGCGCGACAGCCGCCATGGCGCGTCGCCGTCGCCGTCCGCGTCCGCGTCGGCGTCGAGCGGCAGCGCGTCGAGCGGCACGTCCAGGCAGGGCGCCAGCAGGCGCGGCGAGTCCGCCAGGAAGGCCGCCACCTCCGCCGCGCCCGGCCGCGCCTTGTGCTCCTGCTGCCAGCACGACTTGATCAAACCCTCCCTGGAATGGAAGGAATACCGTCGACACCATAAACGCGGTCATCTATACATATAATAAGAATGTAAAATTGGTCGCGTCTGTACATTCGAAATATTTGGAAAAAAAATAGTGGGGGGGACTTAGATGGACCAGCAGAATTCATTTTTATCATTTTTAGAATTTTTGTCTGTGTGTATGTTTGTATGTTTGTATGTTTGCTCAGATTTTCGAAAGAGCACAACTTCGAATCCACCGGATGGATTTCAAAGAAATTTGGCATGGATATGACTAATAGTCTAACTTAACATTTAGGATACTTTTTTTTTCGAATATGTTTAGGGTTGCCACAGAAAATTCAAAAAACTACTTAAAAATTCTAAATGTTTGAAAGAGCACAACTTTGAATCCACCGGTTTAATTTCAATGAAATTTGGTATGGATATGGCTTATAGTCCAACTTAACATCTAGCATATTTATTTTTTCGAAAATGTTTAGGGTTGCCATAGAACATTTGCAAAACTAAATATTAAAAATTACTTAGTTTTGTGTTACATAGCTTATTCAAACAAAAGACATTAACACGTTTTAGAATTTTTAGGGTTGTCACAGAAAATTCAAAAACTATCTAAATATTCTAAATATTCGAACGCGACCAACTTCGAATCCACCAGATTGATTTCAATGAAATTTGGAGTGCATATCAATAATAATTCAACTTAACATCTAGGATATTTTTTTTCTAAAATATTAGGTTGTAAATTTTTATGACCGCACAGAAATTCTAGCCAAAAATAAGTTTAAGTTATTGAAATATGTCTATTTAGAGCGGAGCCCTACGGAGCCCTACGTTGTGTGTGATCCGACACTATTTGGACTAGATAATCTTAATTTTAATAATAATAATAAATATTTTATTGCTGCGTTCTACAATCTTAAGTTTAGTTTTTCTTAACTAGATGTCGCTATACTTAAAATCAGACAATGCCTGCCTTGCACCACTTGGCAAAATTTTAAATCTTCCTTGCTTCAAGAAATTCCGTTTTTTTATTCCTAATTACGTATAAAAAAACATTAAGCGGGTCTTTGTATCACGCGGAATCTTAGAATCTCTGGAATTCATCTCCACAGTACTAATGCCGTAGGGAAGCTACCTACATAAGAAGTAAGTCTAGAGGACCTGCTAATTATGAATTAAGTAGTAATAGAAACATAGACATTGGACTCTGAACTCCAACCCCTCAGGAATGATGCTGCTGGGTAACTGCCTGCTTAAAACATAAATCTGGAGGACCTGCTAACTTTGAATTAGCAATGTGGGTATCAAGTAGAAACTTCTCAGGCGAGGTCGCGTTTCCGATCCGGCGGTAGGGGAGGTGGCTGGGTTGCGCTTCCGGCTCTCTCCCTCATCATACGAAACGAAGGTAAATTAGCTACTTGAATGCCGATCTCCACCTTACTGGTCAGACTCTACCACCTTACTGGTATAGACTGGTACAGATAGACAGCCACGGACAGACGAACTCAGACTGATGCAGACTGACGTAATACAGATTAGACGATAGACAAAATTATATTTAAGGGCTTCACCGACTGGACGCGGACGGAGTCGCGGGCACAGCTAGTTACAAATAAACGTGACAGAAATTACTGTAACCCGACTACGGAAAGACAAAGACAAGTTTGACTGCTTTGACTTCATACCGCAGTCGGGGACCATTATGTCCAGGGAACATTTTTTAATGTAGGTCAATCTATTATTCCAAATTCATTGAACTCTCCCGACTGCGACAAGACGCTCTTAGCCGGTTTTTACTTCTTAGGTTAGGTAGTTTTTCCGTAGTCGGGGCTTTTAAAGTTTTCTTTTATTTTAATATTTTTATTGTTTTATACAAAGAAATTATAATGTTTTAACTTTTTGATAAATAGGTATATAGCCTATGTCACACTCACCCGGACTATAATAACGAATCGATTGACACCTAAGAGCTCATTCATCAAAATCAGATGAGTAGTGTAGGCGTTACGGTGGAACATACGTAAATACAAACATACATGGACTACCAAAAACATAACCCTTCCTTTTGGTTTTGCCGCAGTCGGGTAAAATATTGTTTAGTAAATATACCTATACTGGCTAGGCTTTAGAACAGATTATTTAAAGCAGGTATATATTAGGTAAATGTATGTAATAGAAGCGTGACGAACAGTTGTGGCTTGAGTCCGGGCGGCAGGTCCAGCGTGTGTCCGGCCTTGACGCGCGTCAGCACCTCCGCGTTGCTGAGGCCCTGGAAGGGCAGCGAGCCGAAGGTCACGATCTCGTACAGCAGCACGCCGAACGACCACACGTCCGAGGCGGGCGAGAACACGCCCAGCGCCAGGCTCTCGGGCGCCATCCACCGCACCGGCAGCATGCCTGGCGAAGACGAAGGCATTCATAATCTGAAGATAAACTAACGTCATGCCGTCCAGGTACGCTCAGGTAGGTACCTACTAGGTGAGCGGGTGGACTTATGATTTACCTTTGCGGCTAAACCTGTAGTAGTCATTCTCGAAGACGAGTCGCGTCATGCCGAAGTCGGCGAGTTTGACGACGCGATGCGCGGACACGAGGCAGTTGCGCGCCGCCACGTCCCGGTGCACGTAGCGCAGCTGCGCCAGGTAGGACAGCGCGCGCGCGCAGTCCAGCGCCATGCCCGTCAGCCGCGCCGCCGACACCTGCCGGCCACATCACACCTGCCGTCAGCGCCGTCGAGACACGCCGCCGCCGCCGTCGCCGCCGCCGCGTCTCACTCACCTCGTCCCCGGCGTCGCCCGCGGCCCCCGCCAAGTGCCGTCTCGCCAGTAGATAGTTCTTAAGGTCGCCGTAGAGCATGAACTCCATCACGGTGCACACCGGCTCCGTCTTTGTGACCACGGCCAGCAGTCTCACTACATTTTTATGGTCGAAGCGCTTCATCGCCTCCGCCTCGGACAGAAAGTCGAGCTTCTCCTCGGTGGAGGCTCCCGCTTTTAGCGTCTTCACGGCCACCGCCGACCAGCCGCGGTCTTCCGCGAGCAGCGCGTGCCCGCCGTACACCGTGCCAAACGCGCCGGTGCCCAGCTTGCGGTTGATGACGACGCGCTCGCGCGGGATCTCCCAACGGTCGAGGTCGCCCGGCTTCGGGCCGAGAGTGCGCAAACCGAGCGCGAAGAGGCGGTCGCGGTACTCGCGCTCGGCGCGCCGCTTGCAGTGCCACGCGGCGCCGCCCAGCGCGCCCACCAGCAGCGCCAGCACCGTGGCGCCGACGGCCACGAAGGCGGCGCGGCAATCGGCGCGGAGCAAGTCTGCGAGCGGCTGCAGTACGCAGCGCTCGCCGCCGTCGTCGGGTGCGCGGCCGTCGGTCGTGGTCCAGCGCAGCGCGGCCTCGTCGAGAGCCAGCCGGCCGTGTGCGTACTCGCCCACGCGGCGCCGCGCGCCGTCGCGCATCTGCAGCAGGGCCAGCGGCGTGACGCGCGCGCGCGCCCCGGCCGCGCCCGTCCACTCGAACTCGCCCGTCAGTCCCGCGTACCGGACCGCCGTCGCGTCCTCCACCAGCGCGCTGGAAACGGATACGATCACTGGCTTCACCGCACCGAAACGCAAGTTACGCCCGCGCCCCGGGTCGGGCCACGGTCTAGCGAGATGGCTCACCCGACGACGCTCCTCTGGTGCAGATCGTCGAGCGCGGCGGGCCGGTCGGCGAGCGAGCGGCGCAGCGCGTCGGCCCACAGGCGCAGCGCGTCGTACAGCAGCGCGGAGTGCGCGTCGGGGCGCGCGCACGAGCCCCCGCCGCCGTCGCCGCCGAGCAGGCGGCAGCGCTCGCCCCAGCGCGCGGCCCACGGGCGGAGCGGCGCGGCGTCGGCGTCCCAGTCGGCCAGCCAGGCGGGCGCCACGCTCAGGTGGCCCTCGGCCGCGGCCTCGATCTCGTCGCGCGTGCAGTTGTGGCGGTCGGCGGGCGCGGGGCGCGTCCAGTCGGGCGGCAGCGTGGCGGGCAGCAGCCAGGCGGCGGCGGGCGGCGCCAGCCCCGCGCCGCGCGCCGCGCACAGCGCCGCGCGCACCACGCGCGCGTCCTCCGCGCTCACCAGCAGCACGCGGCCGCGCGCCGCCGCCGCGCGCGACGCCCACTGCACCGCCGGACGAGATTAATGACACGGCGCAACCGCGACATTACCACTACCGCTAGGTACCATCGCCACCTATACCTAATGCAAAGTTCCTACGTCGACAAATTTTACGATGAATAAATGAAATACCTATGACGACCGGACAGTGATCTTATAATATGTATAACCTAGTAAAGATTCCGTTTTGTTCTTTTGAGATCTCTACGAACCCCGAAAAACCGTCAAGATGTTTGCGAAAGCGAACCCGTAACCGCCCTGTGAAGCGGGAGTATGACCAGCGTAGCGTTTTAGTCGGTCGGCCGCAAAGAGTCCGACAGAGGCGCTCGCCTCCCCGGGGCTCGCGGGTTTCTGTGAGGGTTTCCCTACGTTAAAAAAGGTAGATACTTAATTAAATACATATAGGTAGGGAACTACAATATCACACCCGCGATATCGAGTCGAAATCCACTTCGTCCCCGTCCCCGGGCAGTTCGACGTGCACGATCACGTCGGCGGCCAGCTCGGCGGCGTCGAGCGCGGCGCGCGTGGCCAGCTCGCTGAGCACCGCCACGCGCCGCCAGCGCAAGCGCGCCAGCAGCGCCGCCCACGCCGCCGTGTGGTGCCGCGCGTCGCCGCCCGCCAGCAGCGTCAGCCCGGCGCCGACCGCCCCCGCCCCCGCCCCCGCCGGCGGCGCCTGCGCGCTGTACGCGATCACCGGCAGCGCCAGCGACTCGCTCTGGCGCGCCACGTCCGCGAACGCTGCGCCGCACGCGGGCCCCGCCACGGCCGACAGCGCGCCGTACTCGGCGCCGAGCGCGTCCGTCAGGTACTTGAAGGCGAGCGTCGCGGTGCAGCCGTCGTCGACCACTTCCACCTTGAACCTGACGGCGGCGGCGGCCGCGGGGGCGACGCGGGCGGCGTCCTCCTCGGCGAGCGCGGCGGCGGCGCGCAGCGCGAGCGCGTCGAATGCCTCGCGCCGCGACGAGGCCGGCAGCATGACGGCGGTGCGGACCTCGCCCGGCGCCACCGCCCACTCGCGGTGACTCGCTAGCGCCTCGCGCGCCGCCGCCTCCGGCCCGAACGCACGCGCGCGGTCCACCAGCGTGCGTAGTTCCGCCACGCTGAGCGCCAGCCGGCCCAGCGCCCGCAGCGCGCTCGGGGAGTGGGCCAGCTCGCGCGCGTTCACCAGCTTCACCAGACGATAAGGTTCGAAAGGGCACGCGTCGGCAGGGGCGAGGCAGGGCGGCGGGCCGAGCGGCTCGAAGCGCGCGTCGAGCGCGGGCTCGCGGTCGCACAGCAGCGCGGGCCCGGCGGCGGCCAGGCGGCGCGCGGCGGCGGCGGCGCGCTCGCCCAGCGCCAGCACGCGCACGTGCAGCCGGTGCCGCCGCGCCGCGCTCGCTAGCAGCCGCGCCTCGCTCTCGGCGCCGGTCACCAGCGTGGCGCAGTGGGACTCGCACCACTCGGGTTCGAATTCGAAAATCGTGGCGTGCGAACCCGTGCCGGTGGATCTGCGAATTGAACGAAACGGACGGTCGAGAACCACATCTGGTCGGTACGCACGAACGATACGCGGCCGTCAGTTTATCTGCGAACGTGTCTCTCGAATCGCATCGCATGCGATCGATCGTATATGAACTATTCGTGTTTAAGTAGGTACCTATTTGTAACGAGAGCGCCGCCGGCCGGTGACGTTACGAGGAGTGACGTTCATTACAATATCTTCAGAAACTAGGCGAGCGAAAACGACGGACGTCGATTTCGGTTCGCTCGATGGGCATGCACTAAACGCCGATCGCCGAGTAGTGCCTAGGTTGGTAGGTATACTAGATTGATCCGCTCGCCCGTTCCCGGCCTATGAAAAAATCCTCGTCACTCACTCGGGGTCGTCGTCGTCATCGGAACGCAGCGCCGCGGCTAGTCGATCGGCCGACGAACTATAGCGCGACGCCACCGACGCATCGGCGAAGTCGAGCAGGGAGCGAGGCGCGGGCGCGAGCGAGGCGCGCGTCGCGAGGCAGAGCAGGCGCGCGGGCGGCGCCGCGTCGCCGAGCTCCTCCAGGCCGGCGTCGCGCAGCAGCAGCACGGGCGGCGGCGCGGCGGCCGGCACCGGCAGCAGCGCCGCGTGCAGCGCACCGCCCACCAGCGCTCGCAGCGTGGCCGCCACGCACGCGCGGCCCGCGCCCGCCGCGCACTCTTCGGGCGGCGGCGCGGCGTGCGCGGGAACGCCGCGCGCGCGCAGCGCCGCCGCCGCCAGCTCCGCCAGCGCCTCGCCGGCCGCGCGCGACCCGCTCGCCGCCACGGCGCTCACCGCCACCGCCGCGGCCTCGTCATTGGCGACGGCGGGGGCGGCGGGGGCCACGACCAGCGCGCATGCCGCCGCGAACCACCACCATCTGTAACAGTATCACCCGTCGATTATAAATAAACAGGCAGACTGTAGTGTAGCCGTATGTAGTGTCGGACGTCGGTATAGGTACTCACTAGTGAGTAGACTAGATATGTTAACTTACCTACAAGATCGCCTATTAGTACATAACAGTATACCGACCTGATGCATGTCATGTGGTCGAGTAGGGCGGCGCGGGCGCGGCGCGGGCGCGGGGGATGCGGCGCGCGGTGCCGCCCCGCGACCGCCGCTCTGCACAAAAATATTATACCTAATGGAGGCTATACACACTACGGTGCACGGAAGAGGTCCACCTGTGTAGGTAGACCGGAGCGTGTGTGGGAATAGACCTGTGTAGTTTATAGGGTTCCGTACCCAAAGCGTGCCAAGCGTGTCAGCGGGCTGTATCTGAATGTGTATTTTTGTTGCCGCTTCTACAAAATATACTAAATCACTAGATATTATAAAAAATAAATAATTTAAAAAATTTAAAACACGACTGCCCTGCCGCCCCTGCCAAAAAACGAACTAAAAAGAATAAAACAAGTGCATTGTCATTGCAGTCGGGGGACCGTTCTGTGGAACATATTTAAACTAAGCGGGACACCCCGACTGCAATGACAATGCACTTCTTTTATACTTTTTAGTTCGTTTTTTGGCAGGGCAGTCGTGTTTTTAATTTTTTACACGACTGCCCAAAAAAAGGAGTGTATATGTGTTTAGGGTTCATGTATGTTTGTTTGTTTGTATGTATGCATGTGAGATTCTTTATTCCACCATAACTGCATAATGCCTGAACGGATTTGGATGTATGGGGTATCGTTAGAATCCTTACATCATTCCGGGTAACACTGGGTATATTATTTTTGAAAAAAAAAACAATATGGCGGCATTATGGCTCAATTATGAAATATGAAACAAGATTTTTTTTCTTCCATTATTACAATATGGGTATCAAAGGGCCTTGATGAGCACATTCCAAAACTGTAGAAGTTATAGGCATAATTTAACATAGGTAGGGTGTACATGCAAAACAAACATTTCATTTTGACTGCTGTCACTAAAATACATAAAATAAAAATAAATAATTAAAAAAAATTAAAAACTTTACTGCCCTGCCCAAAAAATTAACTAATAAAAAGTATAAAACAAGTGCAGTGTCATTGCAGTCGGGAGACCGTTCTGTGGAACATATTTTATCTAAGAGGGCGCCCGAATGCAATGACACTGAACTTGTTTTATACTTTTCATTAGTTCATTTTTTGGCAGGGCAGTAAAGTTTTTAATTTTTTATTTAATTTAATTTTTTTAAATTATTTATTGTCTATGGTTATTTGGACGGTCCGGTCACTGCTGTCACTACTGTCACAGGCGCAGAAACGTCAAAGGAACGTGTATTCCCGCTAAAATAAATCGATTTCGAAAGCCATTGAAGATATTTTGCATCTTCCATGTTATTTAATTAAGTGTATTGATTGAATTTATTATTGCTATGATAATAAAGTACATATGCTTCGTGCATACAATTTACCTACTTCAAACTGGTCAAAGCAAACTCAAAGTAGGTAGTAAAGATAATATTTTAAGTTATCTTCGATTTCATTAAATTACATTGGAACCCGGATTTTGTTCACAAAAAAAAATACTTTTATAGGAGTTAATATGATAAATATAGACTATAAAAAACAAAGAATGGTTTTGATGTAACATGATACGGGATTCCATAGATTTTTGAACATGATCCTTTAGAAATAAAGGCTGTGTTTATTTACATTTACTTATAATATTTACATGGGCTTCACGGATAGCGACATCTACACACATAAACACACACAAATCGACACAGCCCGGTACTTAAAGCAATATCTAGCAAGTAGCGCCGGGCTATGCCACACGGATTATTAATAGATGGCGCTGTTATTAATATATTTTATATCAGAAGACATATGATGCCGGTGTACAATAGACCCACGAATCTTTTAATAATTTACGTTCGTGAATAGACCCCATACATGACGTTTTTTGCTTCTAACTTTTTGACGCTAATTTTATCTGGGGGCACGGTAGTGCCCCCGTCAAGACGAGACAAGCGAAGCGCAAGTGCACTACTACCTTAACTCGATGCGCTTTGTCGTTTTTTTAAACCCTTATAACTTGGGTTTGGATTAAGTATACCAGGTTAGGTACTAAATTCCAGAGAATTGCTAACAGATGACCGACAACATGTTGACCGCCAAGGGTTTACGATTTAGGGAATATGAAGAATTCATAAAGATCATAATATTAATGATCAGTAGCAAAAAATTAAAAGACTTGCGTCCAGCTCAGCCACGATAACATAAAAAAAATAAAACAAATGTAACATGTAACGTCACGATTTTTATCCCCATTCGGGGTTAGTCAGAGGCTTGAGTGGCCATACACCACCACATTGTAGAGGTATTAACCAACTAAAAGCCCACGTTTCACTAGATAGCGTTATAAAACATTCATGAATTATATTGAAATAGATGTTAATAAAACTTTTAATACCTACTCACCTTTGTGTAAGTATAATGTGGGCCAGCCGTTATAATTGTATGGGGCCAGCAAAGCAGTCATGGGTTATTACGGAGTTGGGCTACATTTAGCACGAGACTCACTTCGCCCTCGGGAAAATTATTCACTTGACGCAGTATAAAAATAATAAAAATCATCGTACCGGAACCTATCAGGTGTTTCATCAAAAACATTATTTTGCTAGTTCTGTAACCATGAAAGTGATGTACCTTAACAACACTATTGCGCAAGTCATAGTAAGTAGGTACCTACAGATAGATAGAGTATCGGCATTCGGCAATGAGCTGATAAACCAGCGAATGACCGAGAGGAGCGACCACTGACGCAACCCCCCCTCCCTAATAGGCCCCCTCCCCGCCCGTGATTAGGGTGATCCACAGACACACGAGTTTGAAACAAAACAAGTCGGAATGCCGACCGGACTCGCACTGACTGAATAGAACAAACCAGGCCAAATGCGTAAATGCGTGTCGGTGTCCGGCGGCCAGGCATTAGGGTTCCGTAGCCATTTCAATAACGAAAATGTATTGTACCTAATACTTAACTTAACCAAACAAGAAACATCTATAGGCTACGGTAAGTGCTTCATTCCAGGCTGGCCGTATGCTTGTTTGCCACCTTTATTGTAAGTATAAAAAATTTATTGCGGTTAATTTTTAACCCACACTATTAAGTTAGTTCAGAAACGAAGGGGAACATTGCTTTAACTTGGTCAGTTATAGCTTCTGATCCCATCATCTATACATTTATCCGTAGTTCTTTCGTATTATGTGCTAGTACAAGTATCCTAAGTTTTGTTCAGATTTTCTTGCACAGTGCTTCACGTTTTTAGAACTAGATCTACCTAAAACCATTTAAGAGGTCAACATTTCTTAGATAGTGCTTATTAATAAATAATTAATAAAAATAAAAACACGACTGCCCTGCCAAAAAACGAACTAAAAAGTATAAAACAAGTGTAGTGTCATTGCAGTCGGGGGACCGTTCTGTGGAACATGTTTAATCTAAGAGGGCCCCCGACTGCAATGACACTGCACTTGTTTTATACTTTTTGTTCGTTTTTTGGCAGGGCAGTCATGTTTTTAATTTTTTATATTATTTATTTTTATTTTACGCATTTTAGTGACAGCAGCCTGAAATGAAATGTTTGTTTTGCATATACACCCTACCTATGTTAAATTATGCCTATAAATTCTACAGTTTTATAACAGTACAGTTTTATACAGTGGAATAAAGAATCTCACATACATACATACATACATGAACCCTAAACACATATACACTCCTTTTTTTGGGCAGTCGTGTAAAAAAAAACTCTTTCACATCGGTACTGAGACTGACAAGGCGAAACTACAAGGCTTCTTTAGTTACGGAACCCTCTAAAACTATTTACTATGGATGGGATCGCAATAGGTAGGTGGTATAGTAGGTATGTGCGCGACATCGAGATGTAAATTTTGAAGTGATATGCTGTTTCCTATATTATGAGAAGTGAAGGGGTTGTGTCAGACAAACGCACGAGCGACATCGTGTAAGGAGCTTATTACACCTTCCTAAATGTAGGCTACTTTAATGTAGTCGTGGCTGAATTTAGGCAAGTGTAATCGCATTTAGCAAGTTAGAATCCTAAATTTAGAAGCCAGGATGGTTTCTGACTGACTGAATCGTTTAGAAGCCTAATTAGAAACGCATTTACGAAGGTGTAATCGCATTTAGTTACTAATTTTCAAGTCAGGGTTACCAACTTAGGGCTTCTAGCCCTAAATTTGGGCAAAATTCAAGAAGATGGGGACAAAAACTGAAAGCTTGTGGCATATTTAGGTATATTCACAAAGAATTTCTCCCGTAATATATTAATATATTTATTTTATTAACATTTTTAACCCATTTTATTTTTTCTTTAATTGTGCCTACGGCCAGGGCTAGGCCAAGGCCAATTTTTTGTTGTCTGGATAATGCTGGAGCCATTTCAGCCATCCTCGTACCTTTACGACACGTCCGACTTCGTCGCGCTCCAACTGGCAACTGATTCAGTAACTAAATTTAGGACAGTGTAATCTGAAGCTTTCGAAATAGGATGATGTTCAAAAATGTATGGAATCCCGTATCATGTTGCATCAAAACCATTCTTTGTTTTTTATAGTCTATATTTATCATATTAACCCCTATAAAAGTTTTTTTTGTGAACAAAATTCGGGTTCCATGGTAATTTAATAAAACTGAAGATAACTTAAAACATTGTCTTTACTACGTTGAGTTTGCTTTGACCAGTTTTAAGTAGGTAAATTGTATGCACGAAGCGTAGGTACCTACTTTATTTTCATAGCAATAATAAATTCAATCAATACACTTAATTAAATAACATGGAAGATGCAAAATATCTTCAATGGCTTTCGAAATCGATTCATTTTAGCGGGAATACACGTTCCTTTGACGTTTCTGCGCCTGTGACAGCAGTGACAGCAGTGATCGGACCGTCCAAATAACCATAGACAAAAAACGTTTAATTACCTACAGCATAAAAAACGAGCACATTTAATTCAATACTACTGTAAAGTAATGTAATTATTATTACGTAATGTACTAAGAAATGGCAAAGTACGATTATTTTAATAAGATTTTTCTATTTTCATGGGCATTATTGTAGAAATAATGTGAACGGAACGTCATTTGAAGAAAGTCGAATTATGTAATTCTGCCTGTAAAGAAACGCAATTTTTGTTTACGACAATGTGGAAGAGGAAACAACAACTTCTTTATGCTAAATTAAATCCCCTATTCAAAAATCGAATCCCGTAAGCAAATGGTTGTAAAAAAATAAGAAAGAAATTACTGTAATACTTTTATTTTGAGGCGTGAGAAAACTTAATACCAATTATGGGTATGCATGATCCTTTAGTGACTAAATTTAGGAAGGTGTAATAACCCTTTTATAGTCAAAGCGTGTTCTTGATATGACACGTTCACTTCAGGATTGTGAACATTTTCATGAATTATCTGAAGTAGGTACATAATTGTATTTAAACAAGTGCTAATGCTACTACGCACTCCGTTTAGAATGTATCGCAATTAAATTGAAGTGACGCCACGCAGTAGGAGGCGCCGCCCCGCCTGCCTGCCTGCCTGCCCGCGACACCGCTCGCGCTCGCTCGCGCTCGCTCGCCCTACACTAGGTAGGTACACTCGCTACACTAACAGGCTCATTCGATACCCGTGAAACGGTTAAGTACCGTTATAAGTTTTAGTTCAGTTGACTGCCGAATTTTAGCGTATTGTACTAACAAGGTCTAGTCGCCTTACCTAAAAGTAAATTAGTCGAGCCGTAGGTGGGTGTCATCAGAGAACTGACCGACACGGATCAATCGATTGGCTATACATACCTAGCTACTTACGATTATTATGCGGAAAATCCCCTTGGGGAAACGATTCTTTGTAACGAAGAAACGCATTTATTCTATAGTACGTAACTAATATAAGCGCAATTCGCTAAGTAGGTACTTAGCACGACAATTTAATATTATCGTAGTAAGTAGGTATCGGCGGTGAGAAGTGAACGCACCCGAGGTGCGATGGCACATCTGTGCGGACGCGGCGTCCGCCGCGCGACCCTCGGGCCCCAGCCGCCGCCGCCGCCGCCCGCGAGCCCAGCGCACCCTCGGGGGACACGACAACACTTGCGCGCAGCCTCTTCGGTGGCGACACACTGTCACTCATAAATTAAAGTACCTGCCTAGGTAATACACGTCACTCATATAGGTATGTACCTATCTATTTATTTAATAATCATAAATCGATCACCCAAAATTTAATTAGATTAGTGAAACACTTGGCGCGCGCGCAATGATAACAGCAGCGGCATATGAGCAGGGAAGCGGGGCGGCACGCGCGCACCCGCGGAGCGAAGCGATCGTGGACTGGTGGCCGGACGCGCGGTCGCGCGGTTGGTCGGTCGCCGCTCGCTCCCCGGCCGCGCGGCTGCGGCTCGGCTGCGAGAGGCCGGCGGCGGCGGCGGCGGCGGCGGCGCGTGGCTGGCCATCTGATATTCTGATCCTCTCACGTTTGCGTTACGTCATTTTGGTTAATCAGAATTGTATCTTGTATATTTTCATCCCATCTATTCGAAAAGGACGACTTGGTTCGCCTTTAAGTGAGCCCAAAGGTGGTGTTTTAAGGCGGTGTATACTAAGAAACTTGTTCCAAATTCAAAAAGTGCGCCGGAATGAACTTTTCCGCACACTTATGAAATAAGTGTGCGGGAAAGTAAATTGCGGCGCACTTTTTGAATTTAGAATATCTTAGTGTTCAGCGCCAAATAAATCCAACACAAATATCGTTTGAATAAAGACTGGCTGGTACGACGCGACGGGGCCCATAGTCGAGCCGCCAGCTGAATAAAAAAATAAATCAAATTAAAACGCGCGAACTAGCCTATGGATGCTTACAATACCGAAGGCATTTCTCGAGTGTTGCCGACCGGTTGGGCCGGTTGGGCTTGCGGCTCTCTCACTCATCGTACGAAACGCAGCTGTAATAGCTACTTTACGCCGATCTTCTGTGAGAAGATCGGCGTAAAGATCGATCTTGGGTGGTACTACCCCGGTCGAGCCAGCCCGTATATGAGCTGCAGTCAATTGGCTACAGTTTGGCTCTACCACATTTAAATGTCTTATTAAATAATAATATTACAATAAAATATGAGGAGCCCTTTATTTTCTCATAGAGGGTGATGAAAAGTAGAGTGTATCTCTCGGGCGCAAAATATTTTTGGCTCGGGCGACGTACTTTGAATCCCTCGCTACGTTCAGGATTCTACTAAAGAATCCCTCGCTACGCTCGGGATTCTACTCTAGAATCCCTCACTTCGCTCTGGATTCAAAAAAGCGCCCTCGCCGAAAAAATATTATATTGCTCCCTTATGATACAATCTACTATTACCTATTTATCATACAGATGAAAGTAGTGTCCCTCAGTCCTGGCTGGCATGCACGCGGCGCGGGGCGCGGCGCGCGGCGCGGCGAGCGACCGTACTCGACCTTGCGCCCCGCTGCGTCGGTCGTCGCCTCACCGCCGCGCCTTTTTCTTGTGTACTACACTACATATGTATATTTATCATTCATGTGCACTTCAGGGCAATCACTGCCTTTACGTACTTACCTAGCCTAGTGTCGTCTCCGCTCCTGGTATTATTTTATTATATTTGCATAGCTTACAGCGATCATACCATTGTTTCTAGATACCTGCCTATATTCAACTAGAAAGTCATATTTTTCTGGCGATCGTTACGAACGACTGTGGTGCGTGGTGCGAGTGCGACCCGCTCGTCATTGGCAATGACAATGGCCTGGCCCCGGCCCCGGCCGGCCGTAAGTACGTAGTATTCACTGCATGGGAGATAAGGGGCTACTCGCGATGAGTGGATGGATGTTTACAGTGTACTATCGTACTATTCAAATATATAGCTACCTATTCATACGTAATACCTATCTACTACTATAACTTCGTCTGAAACAACAAAACATGTGCATCTTTTCCTTTTCTTTTCTGAAGAGTTTTATAAGATTGACACTGTTGTGTGTCCGTTGCTGTCTAGCGCGTTGAAGTCGTTTCGACTGTTCTGGAGCTACCTGTCTACAGAACGAAAGAAATGACTTCAACGCGTTTTTGTTTGCTGGCAACGACTGCTGGCAATAAGGAATAAAAAACTAAAACCCGACTACTGAAAAATCGCGCTCTAAAAAGTATGAAACAAGAAAATATTCTCATCTAGAGGATAGCCGTGGTCCGTGGTCATATGCCACTTTGACCTAAAGGGCCTAAACGGACCACGGCTATCATCTAGATGAGAATATTTTCTTGTTTCATACTTTTTAGAGCGCGCTTTTTCAGTAGTCGGGTTTTAGTTTTTAAACTTACTTTTTATTTAATTATTTTGGAGTTATAGGTAACAATATATATATATTTGAAATGTGCTCATCAAGCTCTTTCATTTGATACCCCACACGGTTTCATTAAAAAATGTTTTTTTTTTTAGTTCATGACATTATGTCCTCTAGAGGGTGCCATATGCAATTTTATGTGACGTCACATAGCCTATAACCAGCGCGCCATTAAGCCGCTTCTAATGATACCTCATTTGTCAAATTACGACAAGTCGTTTGGAAGTTAGGTGGGAACAGATGCACATACATACATACATACATACATACATACCGGTCAAAATCATAACCCTCCGCCGTAGTCGGGTAAAAAGAGAAAATAGCGTCTATTGCATGAAGTTTGGATGGACTGGGGATTGGGCTATAGGAAGGGTTCGAAAACCTGCCATGCTAAGTGTAAAACTAATTATCGTTGGCAGGTGGTGACTTGCCGCTCCCTAGGTGGGCCCCTAAAATTGCCATCGTAAAGACGACTAGGAGCGACACTGGTGTGGGCGGCTCAGGGGTGTAGAGAGGTGTGCTGCGCTTTCTCCGAAGTTACTCGCGGCGTTATGCCCTTTAACACTTCCACGCCTGCAGCATATAGCTCTAACGACCCCTCTCTGGACAACCAACTAAGGCAAGCCAGAGCTGAGAATCCTGCGGGCCCCGTCGGTTTTCACTCGGCCGGCGAAGGCACGCCGAGGTGGGGGCCCTGACCGACTCTCTGGGGTACTCGGGTCCGTGGTGTCGCTACTCACCAACAGCTCGCCACAAGCTGCCCTGCGGGATATTATTATTATTATTTAATTTATTATTATTATTGATAAGATCGCTAAATGTATTTGAAGCCATAAGTATTTGAAGTACTAACTACAAAATACCTCAGCGTCGGGTATTAGAAATACTAATCACAAATTACATTTATAAGAAGTAATTAAATATAAATACAAAATACGTAATTGAAATATTGGCTTATTATCATTTGATATTTATACCCGAGTGTCTAGTTGGCTCGGTGGAGTAGTAACCTAGCCGCCAGTGTTTCGACGAGACTAGGGATAGGTATGCGGACTGCGGACTGCGGACTAGGCAGGTAATCACGTTATTATTATCTGCGACGGACTCGCTCAGTTTCATTAGTGTTCTGTTGAGTTATAAATATTATAAAAGTGGCCAGCCCGGCGCGGCTGCGGCTGCGGCTGCGGCTGCGGCTGCGGCTGCGGCTGCGGCTGCGACGCAAATAATCGACCACTTTTATCAGCGAAAACAACGAAAACAGCAAGTTGGCATCAACAGACAGATGATAGTTATATTGTATAAGTACCTATATACGACTAACGGATTTACGTCCAACGGTGCATGTTTACTTGGATATTATCCTTCGGGGAATATCACATCACTTGAATACCAATTGTAGTTAATAGCTAAGTGCCTTGCACTGTGTGAGTTTTTTTTTTTTTTTTTTATAAGATTAGTTTTACGGCCCCTGGGAACTAGCCCTTTGGAGCCTAACATCAGTATACATATTACATTTTTTCTTAATTCTACCTTATAACTACCTTAAATCTACCTTATAACTACCTTATTTCTACCTTATTTCTACCCCCCAAACCCTATCAGTAAAGTGGCGGATACTTTACTGACAAATTACTAGACTGCTTGGGAGAAGCCGAAAATCATGTTTCATCACTTTTGTTCCAATTGCCCACACTCACGCACATTTATGACCATATAATGGTTAATATTCCACCAATATTACACATTATAATACACGAAAACACAAGTTTTGGAAATTAAAACAAAAATCACAACATGACTTTTCCACTTCCCGCCAAAAAGCCGCACTGTGTGAGTAAGTACTAGAATTGTCCGACTGCACCTCAATTGGTTTAAAAACTATAGCCAAAATAACTATAGCCAAATCCGTAGTGATGGGAAATAAAATATCGATCAGTTTATCGATAAGTTTTTCATATAAGTATAATTAACAGAAATTATGTTAAACACACTAGTTATAAAGTATAAAATAAGTATAGATTTTTTTTTTGTGTGTTCTTTTTAGAATCTACAATCAGCCATCTAGCTATAAGCAGATATGATGTTGATTGTTCTGACGTGGTGTGCAGGACTCCAGTGAGTCTGTCACATAAGAAGGCAGAGCTAATTTTGATTGCGCTCTAGGATATTATGCCTTTTTAGGCGCTTATGTGGATTTGGTTGCAGAAGCTGCATGGCTATGAGTGTATTTTTTAATTCCGGAGAGTAAATTGCCAACCCCAAATGTCAAACTCGAAAATAATGCTGCCACATTTATTTATGTAGTGTTGTCCTACCGCTTTTTTCCGGTACCGATTATTTGAACCGTAAAATTAAAAAATGTCGTGCGTATACAGCATGGAGTACTATAAATACTGGAGATAGAAAATTTTACTCAAAGGAATTATAATAATTGTTTCTTTGTTTTTATGTTCCTGTTTCTTTATAAATGAATTACTTTTTTACATAATTGATATATTTTGTAAAAAAAACTGCGTGTCCATTTTTTCTTATCCATCCATTCCATCTTAAAATTCTCGAACTCGTCAGATTAAGATAAGGGGGATAAGGGGGATTACTAGCTAAGAAGTGTCAAAAGTGTCAATTTTGCTAATTTGATCGTCAGTCTAAGAAATGGAGCATCTGGAAGATTCACTTTTTCACCCCCTCATATTTTTTTTTAAATATAGGACTGCGGTGGCAAAAAAGCGTACGGCCCGCCTGATTTTAAGCAGTTACCGTAGCCTATAGATACTTACAAAATCTGGCGCGCTCGAGTATTTTTTTTTTTTTCAAATTTATAATGTTGGAGCATGAAAAGTATCAATATCTGACCGGCTTGAGTATTTTTATGTCATTGTTTATATTTAAAAAAAAAATCTCATGTATACGCTTCCCCCACCGCTGAAAGTGCAAATATCTAGAACAATGTATTCTTCCTATCATGTCATCTACCGAATCTACTAGGTTTGGACGACGCTCGTGCAAATCCACGAATTGCACGCTGGGCTCCCCATCTAATAGAGTTAGAGACGGAAATTAAAACTTTATGGTGTGGGAGTGTGTATGTTTGTAACGAAAATGTAAGAAAATACATTTAATTATCTTTGTTGGCTACAATTTTTGTATAAGCCAATACAGACTAAATAAAAGTACATGTACTTGATTTTTTATTTTGTGGACTAAAATAAAAACGTCAAAAATATCAAACTTTTGGTGTATGGGGACCCCCTTTATTTTTAAATTTTATTTTATTTTCTGTGAAAATTTCAAGTCTAGCTATTACGGTTCGTAAGATACAGCCCGCTGGCAGACAGACAGACTGACGGACAGCGTAGGCTTAGTAATAGGGTCCCGTTGGCACTATTTGGGTACGGAACCCTAAAAATCAGAGTATAGACACAGTGAAAGTACGTATAGACATATTCCATAATAAAATAATTCATTTTAAACGTCTATGACTCCTTACTTGATTTTGTTGTTTACTGTTATAAATTTCAATGATTAAATAGAATTCCAGAAGTTTGCTTGAGGTATATGCGATTTTGCAGAAAAATATTTTACGGTTTTTCGATTAGTTCCGATTGCTGGACATCACTATTTAAAAATTGCAATAACCTAGCCACACTGTCATTGTCAAATTAGTCTCCGGAATTAAAAAACACACCATAGATGGTTTGGGTGGGTCGCTAATCTCTGCTTGTACGTATTTTCTACACTCCCAATTATGTCCTTTACTGTGTCTACTTTTAATTGTTCATGTAGTTCTACATTGGTAATAAACCATGGTGCATTGGACAGTGATTTCAGGATGGAATTTTGCAGTCTTTGGACTATACTAATATTTGAATTAGAGGCGCTTCCCCATAGTAGGATTCCTTTTTGCATTTATGTGATTTTTCCATGTTATTCTCCGGTCTAGGTGCATACCTAGATATTTGACACAGTGTTTGTGTGGTAAATCTTTTCCCCGCAGCTGTACCGTTGGACAGTTGCCTTGTCTGAGTGTAAAAGTCACAGGATTTAGATGCACTTGCACTTGTATTCTCCACTTTTCCAGCTATCTACTAAGTTTAGTGCGGCTTGCAAGTTTCTAGGGTTTTAGGCGGTGCAGTATTATCTTCTCCATTAATTATGAGGTGATAGGCAGTAAGCTAATTGGTCTGTAGAAGCTTACCTCGTTCTCTGACTTTCCGTGTTTATGTATCATAATTATCTGTGATATTTTCCACAGCATAGGAAAGTAGGACACTCCTAGGATTGCACTGAAGATAGATGTCAAGAACACGATTGCTTTTCTCGGCAGTTCAAGTAGAACTTTCTTTGTTATCAGTTCAAAATCAGGTGCTCTCTTATCTATAGTTTGTTTTATAAGTGTCCATACTTCCTGGGGCGTTACAGGTTTGAGTGGCAGTTCCATCTGGAAGTCTTGTTCAAAGATGGCATCTACGTCGGACTCGTCTTTGTTTGGGCTCTTAGGGTCGTTTGGAACAAATACCTACTGCAGCAAGATGTTTTGCGAATGCAGTTGCTTTCAGGTGTCTAGTCCTAGCCTATTGGCCATTTAGCATCTTGAGTGGAGGTTTTGCTTTTTGCGGTTGGTTATATTTTGAAGTACCTAAGCTTCCACAGAGAGTAGTTAGTCGCAGAGGTGGCTGTAACATTTTCCAATTGTGTTTGGAGTGTGAGGTCTTCTGCTTTCTTGAGTATTGCTTTGAGTTCTCGAGTCATATAAATTATACTCATGTAAATCTTCATTTCTAACGTAAAATCTACATGTTTTTTTTAATAACTTGCAAATAATTCGGCATGGATTCGACGTCATTATTGTCTAAAATATATTTTTATGACTTCTTTTATTCGTCGACATTTTGTAGAACTTACAAAGACAGTAAGAATGGTTGTCCGCCCCGATCTACAGCACATCGACACATCGCTAGCCGCGAGCGAGCTGCGTAGGGTGCGGCTGCTGGGTGCACGGGGTATATGGTCCATGAGACCCCTTACCTCACTGTGTAACATTTTTTTTGAATCAGTGCGGCGGTAGGTTTAAAAAATTCCGCGTTATGATAGGTATACCACAAAACTCTAGTTGAATAGTGCATACCAGTGATATATATTACATCTCTTTCATACGGTGGATAGAACTAAAATAAAGCCCGCCGCACCACAGGGAAGTCTCGATTTTTCCTACGCGCACCGCACGAAAGTCACACGAGGGCGTTTTAAGGCCCTCAACGCAGTGAACGTGTTAAAAAGTAGGTATATGTTTTTGTCTTATCAGGTCAGTTGGTGGCGGCTCAAGGCTCCCAAAATTAGAATTCTCGTATATGCCATTCCAATGCAAATCATACTACACGCCTGAAAGCCGTTGGCTCATAGGTCTCGCTTATAAATGCATACTCCACGCCCGAGAGCGGTTGGGTCTTAGGTCTCGCTTGTAAAGTCATTAATTCGGTTTGTAGAACCACTCGACCTTTCCTCGTAGAGTTATTCTTGCGGAGTGTATGATCAAAAGTTATCAAATATTGAACCATCAATAAATTATCATCATTAAGACATCGTAAAAATAAAGTAACGAGCGAGCGAGGAGGCCACCGCAAACAAAACAACGTATGTTTTCATGCGGAAACTAAGGCCAAGTTCATATGACAACCATTTGATTTACTTTCTCTGTAGTGGTTTTAATAAAATATAAATAAGTAAACCCAAAAATCCTACCCAGGCAGAACAATCTAGGTAGACCAAAGAAATATAACGAATTTTGATTTAAGTTTAATTACCATTGGGTATACCGTCTATACGTGTTTCGTCCATAGGTATTTCGTACACTAGATTTCATCCATAAAACCTACTGGACCTACTGGACCTAATGGATGAACAAATACCTGGTATTTGTCTATAGATATTTTATTACCCGACTACGGAGGCGTTATGATTTTGACCGGTATGTATGTATGTAGGTATGTATGTAGGTATGTATGTATGTATGTATGTATGTATGTATGTATGTATGTATGTATGTATGTATGTATGTATGTATGTATGTGTATCTGTTCCCACCTAACTTCCAAACTACTTGTCGTAATTTGACAAATGAGGTATCGTCAGAAGCGGCTTAATGGCGCGCTGGTTATAGGCTATGTGACGTCACATAAAATTGCATATGGCGCCCTCTAGAGGACATAATGACATGAACTAAAAAAAACATTTATTAATGAAACCGTGTGGGGTATCAAATGAAAGAGCTTGATGAGCACATTTCAAAAATATATATATTGTTACCTATAACTCCAAAATAATTAAATAAAAAGTAAGTTTAAAAACTAAAACCCGACTACGGAAAAAACGTGCTCTAAAAAGTATGAAACAAGAAAATATTCTCATCTAGAGGATAGTCGTGGTCTGTGTTCATATGCCATTTGGCCCTAAAAGACCTACACGGACCACGGCTATCCTCTAGATGAGAATATTTTCTTGTTTCATACTTTTTAGAGCACGTTTTTTCCGTAGTCGGGTTTTAGTTTTTATTTTGTCCATAGGTATTGTGAAGTTAGGTCGAACAACTTAATTTATTTTGATATAAATGTAACCGTGAACATAGCCTAAATCTGTTGGAACGTTGACAAACAGAAGCGGATTGTTCCGCAACTGCAGAACAGAATTGAACAGAATTGTTTCTATCCAATGTATTGTTGTCAGCGTTCTTATCGCGCTGCCAATATTACGTATCTATAGTATAAGTAATGTACTAGCTGTGCCTGCGACTTCGTACGCGTAAATTTTAGAAAAAGATTACCCGCGTTTAAGCCCGCCTGGAATTTAAGGAGTTTTTTTTTCAAGAGAACCCTAATTATTTTTTTAAGTGCAGCTGTTTCGGAGATTACCCGGAACAAACATCCAGACGGACAGAGTTACCAATAGATGGCACGCGAGTCGAGTTAGCGCGCGGTGTTTCTCCCCGCTTTCCCTCCGTACAGTCAACGCAGTTGAAACATGTGTAATGTAATGTAATGTAACGTCACGACTTTTATCCCCGTTCGGGGGTAGTCAGAGGCTTGAGTGGCCATACACCACCACATTGTGGAGGTATTAACCAACTCAAAGCCCACGTTTCACTAGATAGTCAGAACCCAACGTGACAGGTGGTGAACCATGTCGCCGTGTATACAGGAACTGACTATTACCTAATCCCGAGGGATAGGTAGGTTTCCTTACGGTGTTTTCCCTCACCGTCAGCGAACTGTAAATTATGCACATAGATGAAAATTCATACATTGGTGCATGCCCCACCGGGGATCGAACTTGGGACCTTCTGATTGTTAGCCCAACCTGTTCACCCCTACGCTACAGTCGCTAGTTGAAACATTCAATTTTATTTACTTGTATAGTATAGATGATAGCGGTTCCGCCGCGCCGCGTCGCGCCGCCGCTGCTGCTGCGGGCTGTGCTCGCATACACATAATAATATAGATAACCCGCCACTTTGGGAAGTTTAAGCATGTTGTGAAATAAAATAAAATATTTTATGCAGCTACGTAATACTGGCGTCGGAGTGACCTTCATCATAGTGAAAGTGCTCTACCCGAAATATACGCTCGCAGTTCGCAGATAATAATAATCGTCGGTGACAAACACGCACAACCCACGACAGCTCCATCCGCTCCGTCCGCTGTACACACTACATGACTACACCACCTCACTCTACACTAAACAATTTAGTGCATGGGATATAGCGCGAGAATTTAGTGCATGGGTAGAGGAGAGCTAGGCTACACGTGCTAATTTTTCAAGGAACTTAAAATGACGTACATGCAAGTGTTGATATTAAGGGTACTAAAAAATATTTTATTTTAATAAGTAGGTAGGTACCATAGAGTAAAGACTTAAGAAAGAGGTGCCCTTATTAGATTTCTCTATTAAACAACGCGTGGTAATTTGCACGGGATGGCGCGGGTGGTGGGGATTAAGAAATGCGTGGCATCTATCTACCGGGAAATAGCTGAACTACTCGCTTCGTTTTATGTCGATGTTAGTACGTAGTTTAATTATTTGCAGTAGATGTCACTAAGTGTATGATCATGAAAAATTACGTACAAAGGGACGCCATCTAGTGTCGAATATAATTATATTTGGGATGCGAACGTTGGCAAGACGTCTGCACAGGACGAGCGCCAACAGCACACTGACTTAAGCCACGCCTACTGTGATGACGTCACCGGCCTAGTTGTGCGATGTTTAAGCAACGCGGCTTAGCTGCTTAGACCCAGTCCTTTAGTATTAGGTTCATGGTAGGTACCTACTTAATTTGTTGGGGTAAATTATTATGCCAATCAATATGATTCATAAGAGATAAATTTTAAGCCCCAATAGACATCCTCCAGCGAAAAGCAAATTATAGATTGCAATTTGCGTGTGCTAGATGGAATATGCCATCGTACCTATTGATCGAATTTATCGTCAAGCAAAAGTTGCTAATTTTCATCCCCTATTTCACCCCTTAAGTGGATAAATTTCCAAAAACGCTGATACAGCGGACCATAGTCATAAAATATAAGCCTTAATACCGATTGTCTTATTATAAAATGACGAATTCCTATGCAAAATTTTCATCCCCTATTTAACCTCCTTAGGCGAAGAATTTTCATTAATATTTTCTTAGTGCTCACTTACGTCATCAAAGGAACTGCAGTGCATACGGTTTAGGCTGTGCGTAGTCATGTCTGGCAGTCAGTCAGTCAGTCAGTCATTCGATATTTTGCAATCTTAGATATCTACGATGTGCTTACGTTATTAAAATGGCTGCAGAACGCTACATTATTCATGGCCCGACATGCACTTGGTGGGATTTCTAGTATTTTGTGCAATACTGCGAGCTGCACGAGCTGCACCGCGCGTGCGCCGCGCTTCGAGATGCTCGCGATGATATAAATAGTGGTTGCGTGTGACTGAACTCTCATGGCACTCGTTACCAACATTTATTACCCGACTACGGCGGAGGGTTATGATTTTGACCGGTATGTATGTATGTATGTATGTATGTATGTGCATCTGTTCCCACCTAACTTCCAAACGACTTGTCGTAATTTGACAAATGAGGTATCGTTAGAAGCGGCTTAATAGCGCGCTGGTTATAGGCTATGTGACGTCACATAAAATTGCATATGGCGCCCTCTAGAGGACATAATGTCATGAACTAAATAAAAACTAAAACCCGACTACTGAAAAATCGCGCTCTAAAAAGTATGAAACAAGAAAATATTCTCATCCAGAGGATAGCCGTGGTCCGTGTAGGTCCTTTAAGGCCAAATGGCATATAAACACGGACCACGGCTATCCTCTGGATGAGAATATTTTCTTGTTTCATACTTTTTAGAGCGCGATTTTTCAGTAGTCGGGTTTTAGTTTTTAAACTTACTTTTTATTTAATTATTTTGGAGTTATAGGTAACAATATATATATTTTTGAAATGTGCTCATCAAGCTCTTTCATTTGATACCCCACACGGTTTCATTAAAAAATGTATTTTTTTTAGTTCATGACATTATGTCCTCTAGAGGGCGCCATATGCAATTTTATGTGACGTCACATAGCCTATAACCAGCGCGCCATTAAGCCGCTTCTAACGATACCTCATTTGTCAAATTACGACAAGTAGTTTGGAAGTTAGGTGGGAACAGATGCACATACATACATACATACATACATACATACATACATACATACATACATACATACATACATACATACATACATACATACATACATACCGGTCAAAATCATAACCCTCCGCCGTAGTCGGGTAAAAAAAAACATTTTTCAATGAAACCGTTAGGGATATCAAATGAAAGAGCTTGATGAGCACATTTCAAAAATATATATATTGTTACCTATAACTCCAAAATAATTAAATAAAAAGTAAGTTTAAAAACTAAAACCCGACTACTGAAAAATCGCGCTCTAAAAAGTATGAAACAAGAAAATATTCTCATCTAGAGGATAGCCGTGGTCCGTGTTCATATGCCATTTGGCCCTAAAGGACCTACACGGACCACGGCTATCCTCTACAGTCTGTTTTTTCTAAAATGTCTTAAACTCATAACAAACCGTCCTGGTTACGAAAATCATGAGTTTTGGCATCAATCACAACCTTTACCTAAGTTATGAACGTCTTGATTATTAGAAGAAACACATATGGTATGAATTACACCAAAAACTGCTTCAAATTAACTATTCAAACACATTAATTTTCATAAAATCAAAAAAATATCAGAATCCATTTCAACAGATTAAAAATGATCATCACAACTTGACATTTCTAAATGCGAGTTTGTCTTTGGATTGTAGTGATGCGATAAGCGGATGAATGATTCGACCAGTGTGAGTGAACTGTACCTATAATTTTTAAAACAATAATAAAAATTAATTTCGAAGAAAAAGAAATAAAAGCGCAACTTTTAAGTAAATTTAGCAAAAACAATTATAATAAAAAAGTTGTGGACGAAATGGCAGCCCGCAAAAATATTATTGTTTTACGCCTTCCGCCCTATCATTGCGAATTAAATCCGATCGAATTAATATGGTCACAGTTAAAAACTCATGTTGGCAAAAATAATAAAACCTTCAAAATGGCTGAAGTCAAGGAATTGATCAAAGAATGCTTAAGCCAAATTGGTAGGTGTCCTGGGGGGTTACTCCGAAATACGTCGCTGACGGATCATCCGAAGTACGGATTCGATTTACGATCAAAACAATGTCAAATCGTAGAGAAAAACGAAAGAAGAAATGTCAAATCACGACAATCCGTCAGCCGAAACGTTAGGTTCGTATTTCGGAGTAGGCCAGCTGGAACAACTGCATTAGTCATATAATAAAAGAAGAAGATAAAATGATGCAGCTTGACGGATTAATAGATGCTGCATCAGACGCGCCGACCCCCAGTTTTATTGTTCACGTATCCGAAACAGAAGACTCGAGTGAAGTAACTTGTAGTGAATCAAATTAATAAAAAAGATAAAAATATCTTGTCGTTTTATTTCTTTATGTTGGCTAAGATTGTTTTGAGAAATTATTTCTTTGATCATGATAATGAAGGATATTCTGGCAGCTTACTACAAAAATATTACTGTCAACGCTATTAATTCCCATAGTCATAACCACATTGTCAGGAAATCTCACATCATGAAAATCATTCAGTTACAAGCTTCCTGAGTATATTTGTTCACTTGTTCATTCGATAATGTCCCAACACTATCAATTGTCTTTGGTTACTAGGACGCCATCTTTGTTTACCATTTAAGTCATTTAAGGAAAAACGGACTGTAGATGAGAATATTTTCTTGTTTCATACTTTTTAGAGCGCGATTTTTCAGTAGTCGGGTTTTAGTTTTTAAACTTACTTTTTTTTTTTGTAAAAATCTTATATTTCCTCAGGTTATTGTGGCTTACTGGCTTACTTTAACTATGTATAAAATGTTCTTTTAGAAAATCCACCTACTAGCGAGCGAGTTAGACAAACATAGTTAATTAATGACGACACGAGCACATAGCTAACGTGGGAATGGATGTAGGCAAGTACCTACTTGCCTAATGTTGTTGTTTACGAGCACTCGGTTGAGCATCGTTGACTCTCAAATACCTACTTGCCTCGAGAGACATTTGCCTTGATAAACAGTTCTTAATAAATAAGTAAATGGTAACAATTCGACGGCCAACAGTGTTTTATACACTGAGCAGGGATACATAGTTATACATAGTTAAAATGCTTGCAAATTATTAAGCTGGCAAATGGTGAGCAAGTTAATACGATTACAAAGAAATAAGCCAATCATTTTAAAATAGAGTACCTATCGTATTCAAAGTATTTGAAGCTATAACTTGGTTTGACGTAAATGTAACCGCCAAATTTACAGTGGTTTTACCAAGCAGTTCTAGGAAGAAAAGTAATTTGTAATGCCAGTGTAAGTCCATCATAATTTTGAGGGTAAGTTTTCAAACTAAACCTTTCATATTTTTGCAGATTAACAACTAGTTGGTCATTTATTTAGTATTGTGCTAACCATAATTAATATTGCTGTGTAGCACAGGCATCACAGATTTTATTTATGAACTGGACGAAGGGACCATACCAGGCTACCATACCATACCATATCATACCAGGCTAATTGTCCCAGAGGCCTACGTGCTCTTAATGATCAGTACAATACCTTGGGAAGCATATAAGGAAAACAAAGCCGTATTGAGGAGAGGCTTTCGCGAGTAGTGTCTCTACACATGACAATACAATGTTGAATACTTAGTAACTATTTTAGATACCTACTTAGAAGTAACGAGTAAAACTTACGGTAATGCTAGTTGTTACTTGAGCCTGGCGAAATACCTGTTACCCTGGGTGGGCCACAATTTCAAACAAAGAAGAAGAGGACGGAAATTTATACCCGTTTCTTTCCAGCTGACCTTTCATTATTGTAAAGTCCTAATAATTACTAAGTTACTTACTTTCAATAATTCGTCTACCTACTATCAGTGCTACTTATTTCTATTTACGAAAGTAAAAGATTATGTTTTTTGTGGCAGGTACATCGTCTAAATCATCTTTAACATTTACTGAAGCGCGCGTGGCTCAAATGACGTCACAACAACCGCGTGTGAATTTCGCTAGTGATTTGGTCACAGCTTCGTAATTTTTGTCGTAGAGCAAACATTTTTGCACTGTATGTTATGGATTTCTTAGCTCTATAAATCTGCGTTCTCAACTAAATTCGTTACGGGTCTCCATTGTGCGATGCGGCGAATAGAGGCGTCCCGTGGCCGTGTGTGTCGCACTCTGCGCGCGCAGTGCTCGTACTACGCCACATGATGCCAACACGCAGCGGTCCGCGTCGCGCGCTCAATAACAACTAAACAATATTTTTATAAGGCGCGCGCGCGTCTATGTGTCGGTATAGGCGGGTGTGCGTGTGTGAGTGTGCTATTTGTGATGGCACTTGAACAACATGTTTACCTCGCAAATGTAGATAATACGGTACTAATAAATAGCGGTTTAGCCAGGCTCCCCGCGCCCCGCGCCCCGCGCCCCGCGCCCCACCGCCACCGCCCTGTAACGACATTACCAAGAAAATATCGGACAAGTGTGAGTCGAACTCGCGCCCTGAGGGTTCCGTACAAACTTGTAAGGTATTTTTCAAAAACGCTGAAATTAATAAATAAATAATATCAGCCATTTGTGTCCCACTGTTGGGCAAAGGCCTCCTTCCGCTTCTTCCACTCCTCCCTGTCGTGGGCTACACAAGACCAGTCCCTCGTAAAGGTGTCCAGTTCGTCGCGCCATCGCCGTCTGGGCCTGCCGCGTGCCCGTCTTACATTTTGTGGGATCCATTCGGTAGTAGTTTTGGCCCAAAAGGTGTTAGGCATGCGACAGACATGACCAGCCCAGTGAAATTTAACCTTGGCGGCTTCTTGGCCCGCATCGGAAATTCGCGGCCGGGATGCGCTCCCTGTGTTATTTCTTACGCGGTCCGTAAGCTTATACTGCGCTCCATAGCAAGCTAGCAGACCGCGAGGCTGGACTTCTGAAATTTTGTCAACGACCATGTTTGTGCACCATATTATGTGAGGGTGGGGAGAATGCACATGTCCATGAGTTTTCTCTTTAGCTTTATTGGGAGGTGGCCCTTCATCAGCTCTTTCATGGACCAAAAACTCCTCCAGCACGCTTAGCATGAAAAATGTAGACTTATATGTCGCGCGACTCCTTAAACCATCTCTTCTCTTCCGACTATGTCGCGACCTAAAGCATGAACTGACAGGAAGACAGCGAGTCTACCGTCGGTAGAGTCTTATCTACCGAAGAGTAATCTGTCTTGCCGTTATAAAAAAACATTTATTTTTAAATATGGTAAGACCGAATCGATCTTCTAATCGCAGTTGCCGATTTTGGGTACGGCACTAAATCATTCATTCTTTGCTCACTTCATTCGGTCAATACAGATCTAAAACTGACAGTGATGTTTGACAGATTTGATATTTGTAAACAAACACAACAAACGCCGCTAAAACTAAATATTTATATTTTTTGTGTGATTTTGTGGAAAAATGAATACGAGAAAAGGGTAAGTGCATTTTGTCTATATAAGTACATAAGACTGAGGATAGGGTAAGTTGTAAATATATGTATTTGATGTTAGAATCTTCAGTCGCTTAACATAAAAAGTTCTCGATCTAAGAAAAGCTAACACAAAGTTTAATTTCAGGGTTAAAACTAGTAGGAGTAGCCTGAAGCAGGTGCAGATGTTGGTCTCCTATATGCAGGCCAACACTGCATTTGCCAATGGGAATAATAGTGGGCCCATGGGCCAGCGGTCCCGGGCCGAGCAATGGGAGCAGCTGCGCCATATGCTGAGAGAGTTATTTAAGAGTTGAGAGAATTATTACGTAAGTACTTATTATACATTAGATTATACAATTATACAATTGTAATTATTAATCGGTAAACAATCGAAGGTTAAGCAACACTCGGCAACGCTTTTACCATTGAGTGCTAATAGAACTGAGTGTTTCTGTGCTCCTGTACTTGCGCACACACTTGTGCATTATAATATCTTCTGCACAGATGACTAGTGTCCGTTGAGATTGGTCACCGAGGCCCCAATTCAGTTAAGAGGACTACTATTACTAAAAGAATACCTACTGTGCTCTTAATGGATTTGTTCCTAAGTAATTAATATAAGTGAAACTTCATGCCTGAATTCCCAGAATCCGAAGGAAGCTAGGAGCAAGCAAATGAGTTTTGCAGTGCACCCATATTCCGTCGATGGTATTTTGGCCCTAATGTAAAAGGGTGCGAGCTTATTGCCATTATACAAGGCACAATTCCCTACCCCTACGAATCCCTCTTAATCTGGGAGGAATCAGGGCATATTTCACCACACTGGCTCAAAAATATATAATTGCCAATATTTTTTTCACAAATAAGGCGGTCAACAAGCCTTCGGCCCGCCTGATGTTAAGCAGGTATCGTAGGCGTAGGTTGATAGGGGAGCGGAATAGTGGAAAGGGAAGGGAGGATAATTAATAATGTTTGAAATATCTTTTGCAGGATGTAGCAAAACAACTGCGCTTAAAAATAGTATTGCTGCTGCTGAAGCTCCGAGTCACCGAAAAAACAGGTAAATCAATTGATATCAATTTGTTTGTAAAATTTGTAAACTTTAATAAAATAAAAATAATAACAAATAATTATCCAAAACATTGTTGCACTATAGCGTTACGTTTATTGTCCGCCACAAGTTTTGAGTTTCCGTTCCGATCTGCGATATTTCCATGAGTTCCATAGGTACTCTGGAAATTATAAACATTTTACTTAAAATGATGCTAAGCCTAAAAATAAGAATATGATAATTTGAAAATTACATGTACCTATAATGTCGCATTATGTTGTATACCTATAGTACAGCATGCATAAACTACTTGTTGTACTACTGTTGTACTACTTGTTCTCTCAATTAAATTTCTGGTTTGGCAATGCTGCCGTGATAATTAAGAGTGCAGTAATCGACATTTTTGGGATTTTCACTTTTTTACAGAAATGGCATCCCAAGAGGTTCGTCTAAGTGGAAAAAATATATTTTCATGAAAATTTTCACTGAAAGTATGTTTTCTAACTAACGATTTTCGCAGTACTTGCATGAAAATTGTATCAATGCTATGGACAAGCGCAGCATTGAAGAATAAGCTAAAAAAGAATGCAGTACTTGCTTGCAAGTACTGCATTCTTTTTTAGCTTATTCTTGAATACCCTAGAGCTAAGTGCAGTAATTGCCACTACTCAACTGGGGTCCGAGCCTACTCGCATACCCGACATTGAGGATCATACACCTTCCTTGCTGGATCTGCTGCTGACTTCACACCCGGATGGCTACCAGGTGTCCGTTGGTGCACCTTTAGGTTCATCTGACCACTGCCTGGTTCACTCTGAGGCGCCGCTGCACTCCAGTTATCCCTGTATCTCAGGGTCGCGTCGATTGTGGCACTACAAGTCAGCAGAC
This sequence comes from Drymonia ruficornis, assembly GCA_947859195.1. NCBI lineage: Eukaryota > Metazoa > Arthropoda > Insecta > Lepidoptera > Notodontidae > Drymonia > Drymonia ruficornis. The sequence continues at coordinate 15,590,562 of OX401905.1, read as the reverse complement.
TGGGATGGTCTGCGTGAATTTTACGCATCGTACCCGCGGAGACAGCTCTGCTTCTCGTCGGACGATCCCTCGCTCTGCGCTGTAGAAGCCGCGGACACGGTATTGATGGGAATGAAATATTTCATTCCGAGTACCTACCGTCCGCACTGGCGGCCGCTTGCGGCGCTGCTAGCCTACTCCGAAATACGAAACGAAACGGTTCGGCTGACGGATCGTCGTGATTTGACATTTCTCCTTTCGTTTCTTCTTTACGTTTGACATGGTTTTGATCGTAAATCGAATCCGTACTTCGGACTATCCGTCAGCGTTCGTTTTTCAAAGTAACCACCCTGGTTCGACAGTCAATGTGCTAAGGCTTCGAGCCTAAAGCATGTAGCCTGTCGGGCTTGGGCTGCGGCTCGCGTTGCGAAGGATCCTAATATCACCGACCTCAAGAAGCGTTTCAATGCTGCCTCCAGATCCAGCAAGAAACATAATATGGCTAGGGTTAAGTTTGAGCCTATTCGCAGGGTCGGTGAGAGACTCCTAAGCCTCCTTCTGGAAGTCGCGCTTTCTGGTCTCTCGCCAAAGCTGTTGAGGCGAACTTTTGTCGTCCCTCCTTAACATCTTTGCGCAAACCGGACGACTCGCTGGCACATTCCGCAAAAGAGAAAGCCGATCTCCTGTGCTCTCTCTTTGCGTCGAACTCGACTCTTGACGACCGAGGTAGCTCACCATCTGTCATCCCACGATGCGCGCACGTCATGCCTGATGTGTGCTTTGCACAACGTGCAGTGCGAAGAGCATTAAAAGCCCTCGCCCTCGCATTAAAAGCGACGGTATTCCAGCCATTGTGCTTAAGAAGTGTGCTCCTGAGTTGGCTCCGGTACTGACGCGATTGTTCTCGCTCTCCTACACTGGAGTGGTTCCGTATTCGTGGAAGGTAGCCTTTGTCCATCCAGTCCCTAAAAAAGGGGATCGCACTGACCCATCCAACTACCAGCCTATTGCGATAACTTCCTTACTCTCCAAAGTCATGGAGCAGGTGATTAACATCCAGCTCAACAGTAACCTTGAAGACCTTGAAGAATACGGTTTTCGTAAAGGTCGTTGTGCTGGTGACCTTATTGTGTACCTGAGTCACCGGTGGGCACCTGCCATAGAGAGTAAGGGGGAAGCTCTGGCTGTTAGCCTAGATATCGCTAAGGCATTCGATCGGGTACCTCATAGCAAAAACTTAGGAAGAACTTTAAAACTATGTGCGAGGATAATTAAGTCTACTTCCACTAAGTCTTCAGTATAAGAAATGGAAATTAATACTAACAAATAATGCAGCAATCGACATGTGCTAGGCCATAATGCAGTAATATGCGCAACTACTGCATATAGTTTTAGTAGCCTCTGATTCCCACAACACCTGATGCTAAACCTAAACGCAGTAATACGCATTATATTGGGATTGGTTGAAAAATTAAATAAAAGAAAAATATCATTCAAAAGCTTGATTTTTTTCTTAATTTTTTGATATATTTTTATGGCTATAAAATACGAACATCTTGCACAGATTACTAAAAATATGTAAACCGCGTTTTTCTCGAAACCGCCATTTTGCAAGTACTGCACTCTTAATTATGACGGCAGAATGCCACTCCGTGTATCTAAATTGAGGGGTGTCCCGAGGTGCATTCCTAATTGGAGTCATCAGCCATGGCTCCAAGGCATAGCCAGAATCGCCTGAAAATTTAAATAATAATAATTTGTTTATTTTTTATAAATTTTTTGTTGCAGGTTACGCAGTGAACGATTAATAATTAAGTTTTAATTTGTTATTTATACAAAGTGTTTTATTTTTTATGAGTTTATTATATAAGTTTTAGTAAGAAGATCTTGTAAATGTACCTATTGTAATTTACCTACTCAAAGGTTATTTATTGTTTGTTAGTATGAGAGTAAAAGCCTGCCGCACTCAGAGACGTCTCGTCTAAAAAGAGTGGTTTGTGGGGATTGATCCTTATTACATTTCATTAATAAACTGTTTCAGAATCATCAGAACAATCCTACTAAATAAATAAATGAATAAATGATTAAACTTACTCTTTGTTTGTAAATACATACATAATTACACCCATACTCGGGACATGAAGAAATTTTCATGCACACAAATGCATGTCCCGGGTAGGAATCGAACCTACAATCTGCAGCGTGAAAGGAGGAATCTAAACCAGCCACACCAACCGTCAATTAAACTTAATAGGTAAATTAAGTTAATTATAAAAGAAATAAGAAACTATAGAACACATCTCACCAAGCAGATAATAATTGCCGATTCGGCTGTTGTACAGTTTGCGCATCTCCTCTTTTATCGTTGAATTATTAAATAAAAATAGGTCGTGTGTTCGACCCGGATAGTTGGCGTTGCAATTCAGGATTCGACAGTCTGAGTCCGCAATCAAGAATATAATTGGGATTAAGTGTAATTAATGTAATCTAGCAGGTAGGCAGTAGTAGCAGTATTAGCTCTGTGGAGGAACGCCAGCTTATACCTAGGGTAAGTAAATTTTGCTCTTGGCCAGTAGAGCGCTGGTAGTGGCCAGTCATCAATATTTTGATGGATTTAAGAATCTGCAAGTAAATAGAAAACAATTAAGTAACTTGAAATAAATTACATACCTAACATAAAATGAAATATCTTTTGACGTTTAGTAGGTAGGTAACTATACTTATTATTAAATGACCATGTAGCGTACCTACCTCAATGATCACAGGATATCCCGCTGAATTTTTGGGGGTAAGATCCCCTTCGAGCTCCGAGCAAAGGTACCTACTCCACCATTTCCTTGCTTATTTTAAAGATTTGGCAGAACTCTTGCTCTGGGAGCTCGAAGGGGTCGCAGAGTTCCCGCACTTGCCGTCTGTGCCGCTTGCGGGCTAATTTCTCTTCATTTAGAGATAATAAAAGATTTCGATACAATCGAGCCACTTTTAGTTTGCCGCGTTTGCCGCTTTTTTATTTTCTTAAGCCAGTAAAACAAAAAATCACCACGTTAACTAGGTATTTTGCCAGTGTTAAGTATTTAATAGCAATAAAAAATTCAATATGATAGCATAAGCACCTAAAACATTAAAAACACCGTTCATTTTGGATAAAAACTCGAGTCATATTCAAACTAACTCTTAATCGCGGCCTACAACAGTGGTAGACATATATCTCTACCCCGAGCTGTCAAAAATAGAGATACATTGGCGGTCATGTTATGGCCGTAGACTATAGTCTTCAACTGACATTAAGTCGCACCCTAGTCGCTTGACGCGCGGTGTTCGTGCTAGGGCCTGTAGACATAGCCCGCTGTGACGTCATTTGCGCGATTGTATGTGACAGTTAGGCGCGAAATAGCGCTTGTCTTCGGGTTCATGCTAAGCGTGCAGGCATTGTCTATCCGGCGTGTCAGCTCTTTGTCCTGCCTTGCCTGGAAAGAGATTATTTGGCCCAAATCGATATATTCATGGACATGTTCAATCTCCACACCGTCTATGCGTATTCTTTCCATGCGGCTGTTCGTCATAATTTTGGTCTTTGACATTTATTTAGGTACATTCCGTCCAAACTCGCGGCTCGCCGCGTTTAGCTCTTGGAGCATTTGTTACAAACTCAAACTCATTTTTTTTTATTCATGTAGTCTATAAGTAAGTAGCATTTATAAATCGTCAAATTAGCACAAATATTTTATCGTTACTACCGCTTCGTAATGTTGCTTCCATTGAGTAGAGCCGGCAAGAAACTCAATGGTTACTCTTTTCAAAAGAAAAAGAATAATTGTATACATTTCCAAACTGCAACGCTATGTGAGAAGGCAGGCATTAACACATAAAAAAAAAATAATAAAAAAAACCCATACCCCCAATAATAACACATAGTGAATAAAAAAAACCCAGAAAAAACGGAATTAGGTATTTAAATAAAAAACTAGCCTAGAAAGCTGTGCTACTCGCACTTTACAGTCAAACCAAAAGGTAAATATCTCAAACGATTGTTTTGGTGTGATGCCTTCCGTGCTTAAATGAAAATTTAACAGACCTGAAAGATAAGGAACAACGGTGTCAAGTGGAAAATGGGCGGACCAGTCCAGACCAGACCAGTTTGTGTTGAAGAGGACAATATCATGACAATGCCCCGCTGTCTCCAGCTAGCCGCCATTTTTAGGGTTCCGTACCCAAAGGGTGCCAACGGGACCCTATTACTAAGGCTACGCTGTCCGTCTGTCTGTCTGTCAGCGGGCTCTATCTCACGAACCGTAATAGCTAGAGGCTTGAAATTTTCACAGAATGTGTATTTCTGTTGCCGCTACAACAACAAAATTAAAAAGAGTTTAAAAATAAAGGGGGTCCCCATACAATAAACTCGATATTTTTGACGTTTTTATTTATAACTCATAAATTAAACTATATATAAAGAGAAAACGAATATTTTAACCATTAGTGATCATTATCATAGCTTTTACATAAATTGTTGATAGAAGGTTCACCACCTGTCACATTGGGTTCTGACTATCTGGTGAAACGTGGGCTTTGAGTTGGTTAGTACCTCCACAATGTGGTGGTGTATGGCCACTCAAGCCTCTGACTAACCCCGAATGGGGATAAAAGTCGTGACGTTACATGTTGATAGAAAATATCGTAAAACTTTACATAGTTTTAAGCGACAGTGGCGCCATCTAGTCGCATATGTGTAAACTAACATTTTCACAGAATTAATTTCAATAAAAATTAATAAAATTTATACGGTGTTTGGTACGGAACCCTCTATGTGCGAGTCCGACACGCACTTGGGCGGTTTTTTTTAAACTCATTCTACCGCTGCTATGAAGAGTTTCGGAGATAGTGGGTCTCCATGCTTTGTTCCTTTTTTTCTATTCGGAAGGACGGTTTGCTATTTTATGGAAGCTGTACTATTGGAGTAGGTATATGTTTCTGAGTAGTTGGATATAAGTTGGTTCTATTTCTTGGTGTCCAGTGCCCTAAAAGGGGCCGTATGGTGAATGCTGTCGAAAGCTTTTAGGGCCACCGCAGACTTGCTACTTTTAGCATCGGCGATCGGCGATTTTGATGCTGCGTCTCGCTCGTTCGCGCTCGAAGAAACGCGATGCAGCATCGATACGTCACAAAATCGCCGGTCGCCGATGCTAAAAGTAGCAAGTCTGCGGAGGCCCTTACATAGTCAATGAAGGCTAGGTACAATGGCATTTTATACTCCTGGTGTATTTCTATAATTTGGTTGAGCGCATGGAGATGGTCTGTAGTAGATAGGCCTCGGCGAAAACTTGCCTGTTCTGAAGGTTGGTGAGTGTTAAGTTCGGCGGAAATTCTAAACTCTAAAATTTTACAAAAGTTTTATAATATGTTATTATCAGTGTATGTTTTCCGAATAAAATTAAATAAATAAATAAATAATATAGGGTGTTTGGAAGCAGGGTACAAAGCCTTGAGGGGATGATAGTTGACATCATTTAGAATATTTCGGGCCACACATATCTTAGACGAAGTAAGATTTTTTGTTTTTAACTGCTATTTTTATTTTATTTTGATAAAAAACCCAATTTCCGACAGTTAATTGCCAAAAGTGCCCCAAATTAAGTAGGTATGTTAATTGTTTTCTTTTTTAGGGTTTTTCAGATAAATACCTAATCTAATAAACCAAGTTCCAAGAATCTGTGTCATTGAAATAAAATACTAGACGCTTTTGAAGTCGTAAAAACTTTTAAAATTTAAAAAATACTATGTAGTTTAGAAAAATAAATAAAAGACCCTCGGTCGTTCAAACCTTTTTAAAAACATGCTCGGTTATTGGCCTTTATTTTAAAGTATCCTTTAAGCTGATATCTTACCAATTCAGAATAAGAGCTTAACAACGGAGATTAATTTAGATTTTTAAATGGACAAATGAAACAACATTTTTGCTAAAAATCATTTATTCATTTTCAAAATGTGAACCGCGATTTCAGGTATGCTACCTACTTAAATTAGGGCACTGTGGGCAATTAACTGTCGGCAATTGGGTTCATATCAAAATAAAATAAAAATAGCAGTTAAAAATAAAATTCAGACTTCGTCTAAGTCTTACCCCCTTATTCATAGAAAGTTACGATCGACCTGCAGTGGAATTACAAATCACATTTGTTCCTAAAAATGCCTTTTAAAACCATTTTAAACTGGCTAAAATCTCTATGAATAAGGGGGTTAGACTCTAAGACATGTATCGGTGGCTCAAAATATTCTAAATGGTGTCAACTATCATCCCCTCAAGGCTTTGCACCCTGCTTCGAAACACCCTATACCTATGTGGGACACAAGGCTTATGGGTCGGTTATTCTCAATATTGAATTTATCTCCCTTTTTATGCAGTAATATGATATCTGAGTGGTGATGTGGGGTAAAAGTCGATTATACAATTTTTAAGGCTTCGGTGGTGACGCCATCTTCTCCTGGACTTTTACTATATTTCATACTCTTTAGCGCATTTCCAACTTTGTCGTCGATTTGTGGTATATGCGGTGAGTTAAGTACGAGTATGTGGTTATTACTCGTTGGGGTCCCAAGTTGTTTGCATATAGCGTTTAATAAAAGTCTGTGCATATTTTAACTATTTTTTCTCTTTCTGTCTGTCTTACACCATTGCTATCTTTTAAACAATTTATCTGTGATTTTAAGAATAATAAAGAAGAAATAAGAGAATAATAAATGTATATTTTTTATTTGTAATAAGTAGCCTAAATAAGTACTTACTAATTTTCATGTCTCTAGCTTGAGAAAAAAATGGGGACATACAAACTTTCATCCCTCATTTTACACCCTTAGGGGTTGAATTTTCAAAAATATAGATATTTTTCATCATAATTTGTTTTATTTTTTTTATTTTTTTATTTAACACCAGCGGTTTGAGCTGTGCACGTCTTGACAGACGGACAGACAAAAATTTTTATGTATTCACGTTTAAGGAATTTTAATAATTTTCGGGAAAAAATGTAACATACATAGTACCTACTACTGTAATGGTTCACCGGGAGGTTCTGAACATGCTAGTATTAAGTACAAAAAATAATGTCGTATGTAAGCATACTGAACGCTCGCATGCTCAACCCGTGTCGGTGTAGGCACCCAACGACAACTCGAAACTCTGTATGAGATCAGAAGCGCGAGGCGATACCGCCGCCGCGGCTGTCGGCGTGCGAGTGTAGCGCGTCGCCGCGCTGCTGCACCACGTTGACGGCGGGGTAGGGCGGCGGCGCGGGCGGCGCGGCGGCCCCGGGCGCGGCCCCGGGCGCCGCCTGCAGCTCGGGCGCCAGCGCGCCGCCCGCCGCCAGCGCCACGCGCGGCGCCTCCACGCCGCCCGCCGCGCCGCTCGCCGCCAGCGCCGCGCCGCCCTGCGCCAGCGCGCCCGACGACTCCGCGCCGATAACGTACCGCGTACCTGCCGATCATCATATCTCTGTGTTGATCGAACGTTACGACCGACCCTACCGACGATCGGATGTTAATGTTTATTCGGTAGCGTCGTACACGTTACGCAAGCTGCCCGTCGGGTCAGCCCGTCGGGAGAAAGGCGTCCACGGCGAGATACTGACCGCACATGGTGCCGTCGAGCAGGAAGGCGGGCGCCAGGTCGAGGGGCTGGGCGGGCTCGTCGCGCAACCAGCCGGCCGCCGCCACCGGGCCCGACCCGAACGGCTTGGACAGACCGCTGGCACACACAAACACACCATTGATACATGCCTTATTCTCTGTGGCTTGTACGCTATTTTAGATAAGAGTGACAATACAACAAGGCAGGATAGCACACTGGAGCTATAATACACTTACCGGCACGGAAACTGGGACAGGATTAAAATACGATGTTGTATCAATTATTGAAGAATAAATAAATTTATTTTGATGAGACTACGTACGAACCAGTCTTATTAGCGAATTTAATTCATATTGTGGATAAAAAATTTGGTACCTGTTTGGAAAAAGAGCATAACTGAAAAGAATGCGATTTTAATGAAAATCATTTTTAACTTAAAAGCGACGTAGCTTCCATTTTCTGATGACGATTACTTAAAAATGTCTTGTGCCGGGTGATACCTTTTATTGCTCTAATCACTATCACTATTCTTTGAGATTCAAGTCAGGTTTGTTATTTATTATTTATTTTACTACGACAGCATTTAGAAATGTATTGTCCCATTTTTTGCGGTTACTTCTGCGTTAACATGGATTAGAATTAATGTATCGTATGTAATGAAGCCTGTACATGGTACATTGTGTTTTTTGAAGAATTGCTCAATATATGTACATACGGAGTCACATTATGACATTAGACGACAATTGCGAACATCATAGGGATCTCTGAAGTTATTCTTCAACCCCCTATAATGGGCTACATCAATCACTGACGGCTTGTGTTTTGGTTATATAGCACTAAATCGATCTATAGCTGCACTATACACATTTAAAAGTCTATCTAGAGTCCGTTGAACGATGCCACACTCATCGGATAATAACACTTTGCCCCATTCATGAACATTTCTAGAGGCGAGTTTTCGTGAAAATCTAAGATCGTATACTTGGTGATGTGTGAGGTTACCTGGGCACAATGCCGGCTTAAGATCGTATTAATTTCCTGCCTCTATCACTCATCTAATCGATTGTATACAACCATTGATGTGTCTACTGCATTGGTGCTGCTGGCTCACATTAATTGCTCTAAGGCGAGTCTAAGGAAACAATTTAACAAAATTTCGAGCTCTGTTAAACGGTCTTCCTGAGCTCAACTTAAATCGTCCTTTCTAGGCATTTTAAAGTAGCGATTAGTCTCTATACTGTTTCAGGTCATATCGAATAACAAATGTTGGTGGAGGATGGTACAATCAGTGTTTCCCAATTTTATTGTTACGTTTATTGACCAAAGAGAAAATTTGATTTTGATGAATGACAAGAATGACAACAATGACAAAAATTTAAAAATGGCAAAAATAAAAAAAAATGACAAAAATGACAAAGATGACAAAGATGACAAAGATGACAAAGATGACAAAGATGTCAACGATGACAAAGATGACAAAGATGACAAAAATGTCAAAAATGACAAAAATGACAATAACGACAAAAATGATAAAAACTACAAAAATGACAAAAATGATATAAACGACAAAAATAACAAAGATGACAAAGATGACAAAGATGACAAAGATGATAAAGATGACAAAGATGACAAAAATGACAAAAATGACAAAGATGACAAAGATGACAAAAATGACAAAGATGACAAAGATGACAAAGATGACAAAAATGACAAAAATGACAAATATGTCAAAAATGACAAAAATGACAATAACGACAAAAATGACAAAAATGATAAAAACTACAAAAATGACAAAAATGATATAAACGACAAAAATGACAAAGATGACAAAGATGACAAAGATGACAAAGATGACAAAGATGACAAAGATGACAAAGATGACAAAAATGACAAAAATGACAAAAATGACAAAGATGACAAAGATGACAAAGATGACAAAGATGACAAAGATGACTAAAATGACAAAAATGACAAAAACGACAAAAAATACAAAAAATTACAAAAATTACAAAAATGACAGAAATTACAAAGATGACAAAAATGACAAAGATGACAAAAATGACAAAGTTGACAAAAATGACAAAAATGACAAAAATGACAAAAATGACAAAAAGACATGAATGACATGAATGACAAAAATGACAAGAATGACAAGAAAGACAAGAATGACAAAAATGACAAGAATGACATGAATGACAAGAATGACAAAAATGACGAATGACCAAAATGACAAAAATTACAAGAAATTACAAGAAATTACAAGAAATTACAAGAAATTACAAGAAATTACAAGAAATTACAAGAAATTACAAGAAATTACAAGAAATTACAAGAAATTACAAGAAATTACAAGAAATTACAAGAAAATACAAAAAATTACAGGAAATGATACGTAATACAAGGAATGACAGGACATTACAGAAAATGACAATAAAAGACACAAGACAAAAAAAAAACGACTTCAAAAAAAACCTGGATCACTAAAAAGCCTGAAATAATATTTCTATTACCACCTCTGCCTACCCCTTTGGGAAAACCAGACGTGATGGTGTGTTATCGAGTATTTGCGGTCGGTGCCAATCTATCTTCTTACTTTTATAGTAGGTATACTTGGCATACCAAGATTGGCACCGACTCCAAATACTCGATAACACACCATCACGTCTGGTTTTCCCAAAGGGGTAGGCAGAGGTGGTAATAGAAATATTATTTCAGGCTTTTTAGTGATCCAGGTTTTTTTTGAAGTCGTTTTTTTTTTTTATAAAAATAATTTTATTTCACGATTTTTAGTGGCGCCATACCAATGAACATTTTGGCATATTGAACTGTATGAAGTAAGCCCAACAAAAGGTAACTGCTGTAAATCTTTGAGGAATTCCCTCGACTGTCTATGGTCTCCATCATTAGACCTGTAATGACAGTCACAACCCATCTAGGTGTAAAGTTCTCATCAATACTAATTAATCAAGCCCAAACACAAGGTAGCTACTGTAAAACGTTGAGGAGTTCCCTTGACTGTCCTTCGTCTTCATCATCAGATCCCTAATGACAGTCACAACCCATCTAGGTGTAAAGTTCTCATCAATACTAATTAATCAAGCCCAAACACAAGGTAGCTACTGTAAAACGTTGAGGAGTTCCCTTGACTGTCCTTGGTCTTCATCATCAGATCCCTAATGACAGTCACAACCCATCTAGGTGTAAAGCTCTCATCAATAGAAATGAATTAAGTCCAAACACAAGGTAGATACTGTAAAACGTTGAGGAGTTCCCTTGACTGTCCTTCGTCTTCATCATCAGATCCCTAATGACAGTCACAACCCATCTAGGTGTTAAGCTCTCATCAATAGAAATGAATTAAGTCCAAACACAAGGTAGATACTGTAAAACGTTGAGGAGTTCCATTGACTGTCCTTCGTCTTCATCATCAGATCCCTAATGACAGTCACAACCCATCTAGGTGTAAAGCTCTCATCAATAGAAATGAATTAAGTCTAAACACAAGGTAGCTACTGTAAAACGTTGAAGAGTTCCCTTGACTGTCCTTCGTCTTCATCATCAGACCCATAATGACAGTCACAACCCATCTAGGTGTAAAGTTCTCATCAATACAAATTAATCAAGCCCAAACACCAGGTAATTGCTGTAAATCGTTGAGGAGTTCCCTCGACTGTCTTTCGGCTCCATCATCAGATCGACTACAGACCTTCATAAAATAGTAGTGCTTTAAAATACTTAATGAAAAAAATTACAAACGCACTAGTCGCCCCTACGATTTTCGAAGATTCCCCTCGATTTCTCTGGGATTTCATCATCAGATCCTGGTTTCCTTATCATGGTACCACCCCCGGAAAATCTCCTTTCCAACAAAAAAGAATCATCAAAATCGGTTCATAAACGACGGAGTTATCCGCGAACACACATAAAAAAAAAAAAAAAAAAAATATACGGTCGAATTGAGAAACCTCCTCCTGTTTTGAAGTCGGTTTAATAAAACAAAATAAAAAAGTTCAAAATGACAGAAGACAAATAGTTTGAAATAATTAGGTATTCCTTTAAATATTATTATAATGTGTGACAACCCTTAGAAGTAATCATCATCTGTATGTACATACAAGTAGTCATCGCGCGACGCTGTCGGCTAAGCAAACATCAAAGGCGTCAGTGGACTGTATGATTACTTAGGCTGTGGTAATACGTTCCCGTTGGCACCCTTTGGGTACAGAACCCTAAAATGATAAGCCCGCTGAGTTTCTTGCCGCCTTGTGCATGGCCCGATATGCAATTGGCCGTTTTTAGGGTTCCGTACCCAAAGGGTACCAACGGAATCCTATTACTAAGCCTCCGCTATCCGTCTGTCCGTCTGTCTGTCTGTCCGTCCATCTGTCCGTATGACAGCGGGCTGTATCTCACGAATGTGTATTTCTGCTGCCGCTACAACATAAAATACTAAAAACAAAATAAAAGTTAAAAATAAAGGGATCCCCATACAAGTAACTTGATGTTTTTATTCTACGGTGGTACGGAACCCTTTTTGTGCGAGTTCAATACGCACTTGGTCGTTGTTTTTACCAAACGTAGGGCCCGCTTGATGTTAAGCGGTTGCTGTAGCCTACCAATATGATCGCAATACCAATGGCTTTGTTCGCACCATAGACAGCAGGAGAATGGTTCGCACGTTGTAGACCTGAAGAAGGGGAGCGGGAGAGAAGAAAGAGAGGAAAGAAAGGGAAGGAGAAATGAAAGGGAGGGGGTTGTTTTTCCGGCTTTCTCACTCATCGTACGAAGCGCAGCTAAAATAGGTACTTTATACTGATCTTCTGTGAGCTTGGCTTGCTCTACCACCAATAAAGCCGAGTCTAACTATAAACCTATAGGTGAGACGTTTGCCGTCTACTCATTTGCTAAAATGACATCAAAACAAGCAGAAGATGTTTTTGCTTACGTGACGAGAGAAATGTAGGTGTCCTTCTGGTCTACGACGGCGAGCCCCGAGGCCACGCCGGCGGCGCCGCCCGGCGGCCAGCCGCCCGCGCGCGCCTCGCCTTGCAGCGCAGACACCACCCTAAACACAATTTACTTCAAAATAAACCTTTTATGCACAAAACCACAGCCCTAATTAATAATAAGTATTAGTAGGCAAACGGTCCATGTCTGCCCAAAGTAACATTTAAAAGATAAAGTACAGTTTTTACGAAAGGCCCGTCCGATACGGTTGGATCGCAAGATGCCTTCGAGCCTCAAAGTTATCTTCGTTTCGGGGCGTGAACCGAACGAACGACATAATTGGCATGAGCGTCGTTTCTAGTGTTTTGTGACGTCCGAACGTACATGCGCTGCACATCGTCAACGCCAGCGGGCGTAGCGGCTAGCGGGGCGGTCAGCGCGTGGGCCAGCGCCCGCAGCGCGGCGGGCGCGCCGGCGCCGGCGGCCAGCGCGCGCCAGCCGCCCGCGCTTTGCTCCAGCGGGCTCGACTCCCGCACCAGCTTGTCGCCGCCCCACGCCGCCGACAACTCTATAACATCATACATTTTAGAAAGTGTTTTTTTTTTTTTTTGCGCATACTGGGTGCGAGTTACGTACACGTACGACCAACTCGCACCCAGTGTGCGCACTCCCGTAGTACTTGGAAGGTCGGGATCATTCGTGTTGTTCGTACGTGTATGCACGAGTAAAATTCGGACGAAAACGCATCCAAAGTGAGCGCGTTAGGAGTCCACTATTGGCATCATATTCCGAGAATTTTGTTTATCCAAACCCAAACCCAAGTTATGAGGGTTCAACATATCGACGAAACGCTTTGAGAAAAGGTATAGTAGTGCCATTGCGCTTCGCTTGTCTCGTATTGGCAGATTTATATAATTGATGGAATCAGATTTATATAAGTTCAAATAAGTGAATGTCACATGACAATTCCGGTCAATCCATCGTCAAGGTATTCTTTAATTGTATAGTATCAAATCGTACAGATCTGTTAACGCAAGTAATTAGTATGTTTCGGGTGTGGCTGACTCACCAGCACTAGTGTTGGCGCGCAGCGTGTCGAGGAAGCTGGCCAGCCGCGCCGTCGCTGCCGCCGCCACCGTGCCGTCGGCGCCGGCGCCCCCCGCCATCACGGAATTGTTCCTTCATTAAAAACACTTCATGTTACTTTAGAAAACATGGGGAGACACTATGCTTTGGTCCATTAACATTGACGTAAACAAAAAGAGGTCCATTAAGTTCATATTTTATCTGTAACATGACTTTTTATAAAGTCCACATAAAAAAATCCATGTTCTATTCAATAGAATCAATAGATTAACGGTCTATGAGAACAGTGGGTAGTATAGCGACCTGGCCAGTTGCACGGCAGGCGCGAGCAGCTGGCGCCAGGGTAGCGTGCCGAAGCGCGCATGCAGCGCCGCCAGCGCAGCCAGCAGCCGCGGCGGCCGCTCCGCGACCCGGCCGCCCGCGCCCTCGCCCGCGCCCCCACCGTCGCCCACGCCCGCGACCGGGCCGCCCCACTCGTACACCGCCGCGGGCTGCGTGCGCGCCGACCGGTACTCCCAGTACAGCATAGCTCCACTCCTGTGGATCAGGTCCAATCGGTGATGACTAATTTGATTGTCTATACTGATCGAAGATACGTAGATCTATTCTTAACTATACCTGAGTGAATTCTATTCTATTTCTTAATAGTGGAAATTGGAGAGTTTTTAATTATCAAAAAATATGTGGATCACTCATTGACAATATCAGGATTATGAAAAGTCCGGATGATTCAGTAGCTATACTAGAGTTCGCCTCAATTGATTCTCTCGAGGCCGATAGGTATATGAAGCAATTAATCGAAGGTAATACAGGTATGTTATTTATCAGCACTGACGCGTCTACAGATGTACGGTGCGGCGCGACGACGGCGAGGCAGAGCGCGGCGGCGAGCGCGGCGTCCAGCGCGCGGCCACCCGCCTTCAGCGCGTCCGTGCCCGCGCGCGAGCACGCCGCCGCCGACGACGACACGCTGCCGTGCGGCACCAACTGGAACGTTATGCGGCAATAATACAGTACAGAACACGAATCATGTTGAGATGTCGTAATTCCTTGTATGCACATACGTACCTGGTAGTCACCGGAGTAGATCTGCGTGAGCAGCGCGAGGGTGATGGCGACGGAGAGCGCGGCGAAGGCGGCGAGCACAAGCCGCGGGCCGGTAGCGCAGCACCGCGCCGCGCCCGCGCCGCCGCCGCCGTCGCCGCCGCCGCCGCCGGACTTCAGCGGCACGTCTTCACGAAGCTCCACTGTACCTGACACATAAGGCTCTCCTTACACTTCACAAGTAAACACTGTCTCGTAGACCTGTGCTTACGAGGACCACATGCCTATGAAGACCCGTAACGAATTTAGTTGACAATGCAGATTTATAGAGCTAAGAAATCCATAACATACAGTGCAAACATTTTTGCTCTACGACAAATAAATACTAAGTTATGACCAAATTACTAGCAAAGTTCGCGTGCGGTTGTTGTGACGTCATTAGGGCCACGCGCGCTTAGTAGTGAACAGCGGCGCGGGCCGGCGCGGGTACAGCGCGCCTTCAATCCGACAACCACGTGTGACGTTACACGCGCAGGCCGCACATTACATAAATCGCAACGGATGGACAAATGTTGATGATTTCGAAATTATATTGATAAAAAAGCTTAGTTTTAACTATAGTGTTGGTTATGAGTTGATTTGTCGCCCTAGTATTGATTCTCATTGGGTTTTATTTCTTTCTAGTTCTTCAAGTAACGTAGCTATACGTACCACCTGGCAGTAAGTTCTCCAAAAAAAGATACTCAAAAGCCGTGACATTATGTCCATGCATTGCATCATGATTGCGATGTGTTGAAGGCAATAACAATGGGAATTAATTGGCGAGAGGTGTCATGGGGACAGGTGCCTAACTATACTATATAACTGGTGGCATTGATGGTTTTAAAATTATTTTGTGAATAATATTTGCCATTAGCTACACTTCAGGTTTTTGGATTTGAACAGAGACTGGGAATATTTTATTTATTTTACAAATATGCATAGAAGTAAGACCAAATCAGGGTTGGCAGTCTGAAAGCCGACCCCAATGGGATATGGATGGACGAAACAAAATAAGTTCACAAATTAGGAACCTGAGGGTGTGATTGAGTCAGGGCTGTCACGAGTCGCGGCAGGCATGTCACTCCTCGAGGCGGACGCGGCTTGCGTCCGTTCCATCGACTGGAAATAGAACAAGGCGCTGAAGGGTGGGTGTGTTGTCTGGAAAACACTCGAGCGCACATTATGCACACACAATTAATTATTTGGGGTCGGTACCAATCATCTTCTTCCATTAGGTAAGCTATAACTCGGCATATTTAAATTTGTACCGACTCCAAATCATGGACTTTATTACGCCTGTATTTCCCGAAAGGATAGATAGAGGAGCTAATAGAATGAAATATTTCTGGCCTTTCAGTGCTATACATAAACGACTACATTTGACGTTATTATGTCTATATAAAATAAATCTCATTTGCACCTATTATTTCGGTGAAACCAAGGGTGATACCAAGATAAGTACTTACTTGTATACAAATTGTTTACAAATCAATACTTACATTTGAATTTGAACGATCTGGGCAAATGTGATAATTTACATAAAATTGACGGGTCTGAATTACAAACCAGATTAAGCAGAAATGCATAGATTTTCTATGGGTTCTGTCGACGAAGGCCTACTAAAATGCTTATGGGTTCCCACAAGTTAAGGCCCCGCTTCCCCACCGCGCGTTTCCGCCGTCTGGATTGGTCGAGAGCGCACTAGCCACGCCCACTTTTTTTGCGAAAATATCGAAAATCATTAATTGTGACGTGAAAAACTATTGCATCACCAAAATCGATCTTAATTTTTTTAGGTATTGTCTTTCTCCATCGTTTGTCGAAAAAAATAATTTAAAATTCCAAGCCGTTTAGAAGGAGATAGAAATTTTAAGACGAAAACAGCTTCATTCTGATTTTTGTTTTCACATACAAAAAGAGCATAAAGAACTTTTTTCCTGCTTATTTTTTAAAGATGAGGGTTCAGTTAATACGGTGATTTTTTCAAAAAATTTCTCCACTCGTCTAAGAGTAGATAGCCTCCAAAAATGCCTCGTTAGCTGCTGTCCTCGTCTTAAGTCGATATGTTAACATATAATTAACTCCTCGGGCGGCTCAATGTTGTGGCGTCCATTGTGCAAATTAATTTACATAATTGGTGTTTTGCTCGATGATGAATCTCTGAAAACGCCTCTTGCGAAACGTTAGTGAAGTGATGTGAAGTGTGAACGCAATGATTTCCTAGTGTGGCCGCCGCGTCCGTGCCTGCGCCTGCGCTACAATTACCGTACGAATATAAATATTCAGTCACTTCGCGGTGGGATCACTCGCAAGCTGACCATTCCACTGTGAGGAACACATTCCAAAATGGCAGCCAAGGTAACATAAAAACATCATAACCTACTATACCAGGCTTCATATGAGGGCTAACAGATTAGCTTACCAGATGTCGGTCAATCAGACTGGGTGATACCATCCCTTCACTTCCGCCGCAGTGTCACTATATACATATACAAATTATTGTAACACACACATACACACCCCCACATGAGTAAACACGTGAGTATCTGGGTTTACACACTACAACATGGCGGGGCGCCGCTCCGGTGGAAAAAAGCCTGGCCTCATTCAGCCCCGCCTTCGCCTGCTGTCATAAGACTGCCACAAATATGTGTTTGTTTCTCAGTTGATCGTAGTCTCCCTGCTGGTGGCGTCAGTGCCGGCGTACGGCAGTAGCGCGGGTGGCTAATCCAGCTTCTCGTACGACATTTCGGACCCCCGCACCGGCGACGTTAAGGCCCACCACGAGAATCGCAGCGGTGGCCACGTGGTCGGCCGGTACTCGCTTCTCAAGGCCGACGGCAGCACGCGCGTGGTCGAGTATCACGCCGACGACGCCACCGGGTTCAACGCCGTCGTCCACAAAGAGCCAGTTGGCGGCGGTCGGGCTAGAGCTCACGGCGCGCATTTGGTGGGAGCAGGACGAGAGCACGGCGCTCTTCTGGCCTCCTCACACTTCTCTCAAAGGGCTCACGCCAGCGCTTGGAAAGTCCTAACTTCGCCAACTCTGCGTACTCCGGCTACGAGCCGTACGCTGCCGGCTACGCAACCCTGCAGCCGGGCGTCTCGGTACTCACGAAGCGTCCGCTGTGTCTTCCTACTCGCATAAGATTGTTCATGACAAGTCCCGTCCGTTCTCTGGCTCCGGCCTTTACGCCGGTGCATACGGCGGATACGGCGCCCACATTGCTCCAGCCGGTAGACTCGCCCACGGTGTTGCTAACTCTAGCCAATGATTTGTCTTCTCCTGCTGAAAATGGTATGGGCCGCTTCTGTTGCTAATGCAGCAAAAGGTTGGTCCCCTTTCGCTAATAGTGCTAATTAATGGTTGGCCGTCATCTCCTCTCGGCTCTGGCACCGATGGTTGGACGCGGTCTACTCACACCAACGGATGGCCTTCAGGTGTTAACCACCAACCACAAGGTGCTAACAGTTGGTCCTCTCCTATTGCTGGCGCTAACGGCTGGTCCTCGTCCTACGTCAAGGGTGGCCACAGTTGGCCGTCACCTGGCGGTGCTCCAGGCTTTGGCACGGGACTGGCGCGGGAGTGGCGAACTAACTGAGATTATTGATCATCCTAGAATTTTTATTTCATGAACAATAAAATAAAATATCTTAATAATAATGTATTATTTGTTAGTATATTACTAGGTATTACTGGCTCTCTGGTTAAAAAAAGGGAGACGACATATCACTGACTTAATATTAGCATTTTGTCATATCACTAAACATTTTCAGTAAGAAGACGAAATAAGAATATTCGACATTTATTCTACCGGGATTTCGTGAAATCCCTGGTTTCCTCATTTCCCCGCAACATACATAAATAAGTACATATATGTGTATACTATTAGGTCATAAGTAAGTATAATGCTCAGTGCTTTGTACCTACTGGATGTTTCTTCTATTGCTTTTTGGGTAACCAGATAATGGTTCAACAGGGTATAAGGAGGCTTTGGCTGGAAATCAGCGCTGGAGGAGACTCCGTTCCTCTCCAGCACACGCTGAGCCAATTAATTGCCTTTCGGCACTGCTCACACTGGAATGTTGCTCGTTATATACTTTTTACCCGACTACGGCGGAGGGTTATGATTTTGACCGGTATGTATGTATGTATGTATGTATGTGCATCTGTTCCCACCTAACTTCCAAACTACTTGTCGTAATTTGACAAATGAGGTATCGTTAGAAGCGGCTTAATGGCGCGCTGGTTATAGGCTATGTGACGTCACATAAAACTGCATATGGTGCCCTCTAGCGAACATGAACTAAAAAAATAACATTTTTTAATAAAACCGTGTGGGGTATCAAATGAAAGAGCTTAATGAGCACATTTCAAAAATATATATATTGTTACCTATAACTCCAAAATAATTAAATAAAAAGTAAGTTTAAAAACTAAAACCCGACTACTGAAAAATTGCGCTCTAAAAAGTATGAAACAAGAAAATATTCTTATCTGGAGGATAGCCGTGGTCCGTGTAGGTCCTTTAGGGCAAAATGGCATATGACCACGGACCACGGCTATCCTCCAGATAAGAATATTTTCTTGTTTCATACTTTTTAGAGCGCAATTTTTCAGTAGTCGGGTTTTAGTTTTTAAACTTACTTTTTTCTATATTATGTCTGTCTCTTTCTGCTTTTATGTGCCTTTTTCTATGCTGTGCTGATTAATTTTTTTGGAATTGATTGATTTCAAAGTTATCCTAATATTCATTAAGTTCTCATCGCACCATCGGATAGTAAAGACGATCGTGTTCCACTGATCCACAACTTAACACCATTAAGTATAAACCAAATTGTATGTACTGTTACTGTACTGTACTGTACTGTAAATAATTATCTTCTTATTTCTATTGACCAATGGATCACGGTGTATTTGGGTTGGCCATCTATGCATCTTTAATAAATTCACCCTGTATGTGTAGGTATCTGATCAAAATACTGACATGTCAACTATGTAATTATTATTCGAACGCACCTATAACAGGAAATAGGTAAGTTGTTATTATTTGGCCGATGAACATACACGCCACCGTTTACACCTCTCGGGCGACAGTAATACTGTCATAGGTATATCGAGTCCAGGCACGTGTATGCAAACATCGAGGACCAAGACCACGAGCCACGAGCACAACACGACACTTGTCACATTCCTTGGTACACAAACAACGTAACCGAATCCTATTGAAGATGTTATTCCACTGACTTGACGCAGCTAACTGTTCTACAGTGAGACGGAGGGGGGCGGAGCGGAGGGGGCCGCCGGCGCCGGCGTCGGAACCACGGGCTCTGAGAACCACTCGGTTAGTGACATCACCGCACTGCACTCACTCGATACCTACCTTGATGATAGAGTTTCAATCTGCAGTAGATATCTATTTGTATTTTCTTGGATCGTTGAT
>OX401905.1:15515402-15565402 GCA_947859195.1 Drymonia ruficornis | reverse complement strand
ATACGGATACGGGATACGGGATACGGGATACGGGATACGGGATACGGGATACGGGATACGGGATACGGGATACGGGATACGGGATACGGGATACGGGATACGGGATACGGGATACGGGATACGGGATACGGGATACGGGATATGGGATGTGGGATGCGTGATACGGGATACGGATACGGGATACGGGATTTGGGTTCCAGCAAACGGAAACTGAATTTTTTAAATTTATATTCTGCGCGGACGAAGTCGCGGGCAAAAGCTATCATTAATAAAGTCAGCAACATCCTTTTTATTTTAAACGTTGGTGAAAATTGTCATAACCAAAAATGAGCAACGTAATTAATCATTACCGCATACTGTCTGTCTAGACGTTTGTTCCGGGTAATCTCCGAAACGATTAGACCAATGTTACCTGGCATATAGCTCATGTTATATGGAGTAACTTATGCTACTTTTATTTTAGAAAATTTATTAGCGTTCTGCGTAAAAAATGAAAAACTCATTAAAATCCACGCGGGCTTATCTAAAGGTGAGTAAGATTTATCTAAAATTCACGCGTACGAAGTTCCGGGCACAGCTAGTAATAAATAAATAAATATTTATCTTATCACATTTAAAGTACAAAAATAAAGTAAATTAGTAATAGGGTCCCGTTGGCACCCTTTGAGTACCCTAAACATTATACAGGGTGAATTTTTCAAGTGTGCGTGGATGGCCAAATCCGAAACTATGAAGAATAGCGAAAAGTACTCAAAGGAGTCTTATGGCCGATTTTGATGAAAACTAAAACCGCATCCCTGGATTTTTGAAAAAATAATATTCGTAGCCAGGAATCGAACTAGTTCTATCCACGCACACTTGAAAAATTCACACTGTATATAATAAAAAGGCGTCTTTACGTGTTGTTCCGTCCGGTACGCTAGACGGCGTGGTGCTTCTGGACGAGGAGTACGTGCGCGGGCGCAAGGTGTTCGGGCAGATGGTATGCACGTTCCGCTACGGGCGCGAGCAGGACGAGGTGATGGGCCTCAACTTCTACAAGGAGCTGTTCCTCGCCTCCGAGCAGATTTACCCGCCGCCAGAGAAGAGGCCATATGACCTCACTCGCACGCAGGTAGCCTCTTCAACAACATTTTATTTTCACGTTCTGATTTCAAGAGTTTTAAGTACAGGGTCGATCACAGATCGAATTATTAGAGATCAAGAACGAGACAGATTATTCAAACAACAAGACATAGAAATAACCTAGTTTATTATAAGGTAGCTCGCAGTCACCCCCTAAAGGTAAAGAAAGTTGAGATCAATGAATAATGATAACGTGTGTGATGGTCCTCGTCCGGCAGGAGCGGCTGATGAAGAAGCTGGGCGCGGCGGCGGTGCCGTTCCGGCTGGCGGTGCCGGCGGGCGCGCCCGGCTCCGTCACGCTGCAGCCGGGGCTCGAGGACGAGGGTGAGCCCTGCGGCGTGCACTACTACATCAAAATATTCGTCGGGGACTCCGAGATTGACCGATCGCACCGCAGGTCAGCTCCGACGACACGCTTCTATATAGCACACGATGCATTCAAATAAAAAATAATATTGCCAGACTAACACACCAACAGAACTTTACGGTACCGTGTATTGTAACATGTTGGAATCAGTGTAAGCATGGTTATCATTATGTATGGTACTGACACGTGACGCGGTGATGCGGCCGCGCCGGCAGGAGTACGGTGGCGCTGGGCATCCGCAAGGTGCAGTACGCGCCCTCCAAGCCGGGCCCGCAGCCCTGCACCGTGGTGCGCAAGGACTTTGTGCTCTCGCCGGGCCAGCTCGAACTTGAGCTCACTCTGGACAAACAGGTACTAAGTACATGCTTTAACTACATCACCTACTCGGTTGATCCTTCTGTGATTGCTAATCTCCAAATACTTTACTGCTGAGTCGCTATCCACGTCTGTCTGTTTGTCCGCTTAGTTCTTCTAAATACGGCAACGGATTTTGATGCGATTTCCACTATCATTTAGAGAAATTTCCGGGAGGGTTTATTTATGCATAAAACATTTTTGAGCGCTTACAAAGCTTTCATACTATACCTATTACATATTTTTTAGATCAAAATCATGTTCTAAAGAAAATCTAGAAAAGTAAGTTTTGAAAGGCTTACAGTACGTAAATTACACTCTGCGGAGCCAGGGCAGGTCGCTATTACAAATATAAATTGTGAAGTTAAATTGTATCGCGGGCAGCTGTACATTCACGGCGAGACGGTGGCGGTGAACATGTGCGTGCGCAACCACAGCAACAAGGTGGTGAAGAAGATCAAGGCGTGCATACAGCAGGGCGTCGACGTAGTGCTCTTCCAGAACGGACAGTACCGGAACGTCGTCGCGAGCGTCGAGACACAGTCAGTAGATTACATATTAATACTGGGTGAAAGGAAAACGCTTTATAAGTACTACTACCTAATCACAGTCGAAATACAATATCGTTTCGCCTTAAACTTGTACCATTCGTGATTACGTGCTATGCGATCCGCAAAGTACAGCGTGCACAACTCGGGGCCCGAGCGTGTGGGCGGCGCCGCCGCCGCCGCCGGCGCCCGCGCGCCCCGTGCAGCAAGTGCAGCAACACAAAGCGTACGTAGGAAATCAATCTTCTTTATTTCTTTTGGAGTACCAATTTTACTTAAATGGCCCAAGCAGGCGTTGCATTAAAAATGAAATAAGGGTATTTTGTGGTGTCTTATCAGAATCACCAGAATTTTACATGTCTTCATTTTCGATAGCGGTTCCCTTACACCCAGTATAGTTGTTTGTATATAATATGAATGTGTTGAGAGTGTACCAGCGTGGTGGGTCCCGGCACCGCAGGGACGGGTGCCCGCTGCAGCCCGGCTCCAGCCTGCAGAAGGTGCTGCACCTGACGCCGGCGCTGCACACCAACCGCGACAAGCGCGGCATCGCGCTCGACGGACAGCTCAAGCGCGCCGACACCACGCTCGCTTCCACTACTCTGTGAGCGCGCTTACGTTACAATACGACATTACATTATACATATACAAACAATTTATTCATTTAAGTACAAACTATGACATCCTTACAGTCAAAACCCATATTCAAGGGATGCTATACATAATTATGTATATTCGATGCTACGTTTTTTGATAGCACGGAAATTTATTTTGGATGTTGTGCATTACTATAAGTAAGTAGGTACCTACTGTTTTTCATGGGGATTAAAAACCATTGCATTCGATTCGATGTGACTGCGTAAGTACCTACTAGTGCATTATAATAGAGCCTCCAATCTCTCACTTTTAAGGCCTAGATTTCTAAACGCCTTCTTGTATATAAATATTTATTAATCGCCTGAAAATAAGTAATGTATCTACAGTTCGTTTTTTTATACTTGTCCCATTTGGTAAGCAACGATGGCGTCCTGGTAATTATGTGTGCTAAAATTAAATGTCGCTGTAGAGTTCGAAATGTAGAGTTGAATGCGAACCAGTCCTGTGGTGAGTGATGTGTGTGTGTTGTGTTGCATGGGTCCAGGCTGCTGGAGCCGGATCAGCGCGACGCTTTCGGCATCGTGGTGAGCTACAGCGCCAAAGTGAAGCTGTATCTGGGCGCGATCAGCGGCGAGCTGGTCGCCGAGCTGCCCTTCATTCTCATGCACCCTAAGGTAACGTCACGTAATTCCTTTTGGGACCGTAACCGATAAAGTTATATGTTCCATCGATGCACCCGCCGTCAGGCTTTTTCCATGTCGAAGCTTCCTTGTTGAAATGTAATGTAAAATAATGTTCAAATATTCTCGTGTAACGGCAGGAGGGTCGCGCGAAGCTGATCCACGCGGACAGCCAGGCAGACGTGGAGATGTTCCGTCAGGACACGGTGCACCACCAGGAGAGTGTCGAGGTGTATTGAGCCCCGCCGACACCGACACCGACACCACCACCCCACCCCGCGCCACGCCACTCCAACATACCTACATAACTTTTTAATACACGATTCGAGTTAGGTAATAGTACCTACTTAAATTAGTAAATATGTAATAATATCAAACACGCCTTGTGTACAAGTATGACACGCCAAATAGCCCAATAACGCCAATAACGCCAATAACGAAAAAAACGATTAGTAGGATGAAACCTATTGAAAAAGGAAGAGAATAGAACAAAAATGAAAGGAAAAATAATTTGCGGGAGATCTGAGGTCGGGAAATGGATGGGGGTGCATTTTTAAGGGTAAAAAACCAAAAACTTGGTTGTTTGAATTTTTCACATAAATTTTGCGGTTATGTGAGAAAAGTGTGAATATAAAAGTTGTAGATCTCTTTATTACCTACAACTTTGCCATTTAACTTTCTTCCATAGGACTTGTAGTTTTGCCGGAAATCGAGATAAACCAATTTTACCCTTAAAATCGCACCCCCATCCACTTTTCGACCTCAGATCGCCCGTAAATTATTTTTCCTTTTATTTTTGTTCTATTCTCTTCCTTTTCCAATGGGTTTCATCCTACTATTAGATATTTTCACTTTTTACCATTTCCAAAGCTAAAAGCACTAGTCTAAAATGACTATTATGAGTTTGAGAGTTCTTATCAATAAATAACTACATGCAATGTGTACATAGTGCTTATTACTTGCCTCAAATGCAATACTAAATATAAGTAGGTACTTGAAATAAGATGCAACTCTATAATAAAAGGAAAAAATATCTTATCCTGAATACCGATTTCCCTCTCCCTGCCGTACTCGTACCACTGTGTAAGTTGTTTGACCGAGTCTGTTCGGTCCCTACATCGAAACCGATCAACTGAAACAGATCAAAATAGAATTCGACTATTTAAGGTTGGTTCGATTGGAATAGATAGTGACAGTATCCTACAGAGGCTACAGTTCACAATGATCTACTAGGTACTTACTTAACATTGTGGAAGGCAATAAAATTATTGAAATTGAAGACTCGCGATGCACTTGTCTTAGTGGGCTGTGGTTGTAGATTTACCTAGGTACCATGCTACTTCTAAAACTAGAGATAAGATTCGAGCCATGTATTTGTATCGAACATCAGTATCATGAACCTAATACTAAAGGACTGGGTCTAAGCAGCTAAGCCGCGTTGCTTAAACATCGCACAACTAGGCCGGTGACGTAATCATAGTAGGCGTGGCTTAAGTCAGTGTGCTGTTGGCGTTCGTCCTGTGCAGACGTCTTGCCAACGTTCGCATCCCAAATATAATTATATTCGACACTAGATGGCGCCCCTTTGTACGTAATTTTTCATGATCATACACTTAGTGACATCTAGTGCAAATAATTAAACTACGTACTAACATCGACATAAAACGAAGCGAGTAGTTCAGCTATTTCCCGGTAGATAGATGCCACGCATTTCTTAACCCCCACCACCCGCGCCATCCCGTGCAAATTACCACGCGTTGTTTAATAGAGAAATCTAATCAGGGCACCTCTTTCTTAAGACTTTACTCTATGACCAGTATAGCGAAACGACACATAACTACTCAGATATTTGTAGTAAGAAGACGTAATAATCAAGAATATTCGACATCTAGCGTAATTTCGTGGTATCTCTAGGGATGGCGTGAAAACCTTGGGGACATCTATGTGCCAGCACTCGAATTAGGGAAGTATAAACCCGAACTGGTTGCTGTGGACTGGACAGTAAATAAGATTGTTAACTGTTATCAAAAGATGGCGCGTGCGTGTGGTCTGTTGCCATTGCATCAAGCCACACTAAGAGGTTCCAAATGCCAAATATGTGTACCGTAACGTAACGTGTGGACAGACCCACAGAGTACATAAGACAGACCCGCGGTCTTACGTTTAGATTATGACCCTGACCTCTTCCTCCTTCCTCATGTGCGCACTGGGAGGACAGGGTAGTGCATGCTGTAGGCTGGTCTTCTAGATCTAGCTCATTTGTAGAATAACATAATGAGTCTAATCAAGTTTTCCTGGCCAGAGCAGTTTTAATTAGCCAAAATTAGTAGGTACTTAGTTAATATAGGGTTATTAAGATAAAATGTACGTATGTTTTTTAGGGTTCCGTGTCAATCAATTTATTAATGTTCATTACTTTTCTGTTATACCTACAATAGTTCTTGTAGTAACGAAACAGCCAAGCCACATATTTTGACTAAGGTGTAGAGTTTGTGAAGTTAGGGCTTATAGAGTCAGAAGCTGGGATCTACATGAGATCTCATAACTTTTTGACAGTGCGGTCTGATCTCGCCTGGCCAACATTGTACATGAAAATATTTTTGGTGGGTTTGTATTTCAGTTGCCGCTACAACAACAAATACTAAAAACTAAAGCGTTCCTTAGTTTTACTAGGTACTTACAGAACCCTAAAATATGTCCAGAAAAGAGATTGATTAAAATATTAGATTAAAACACAAGTTATTTACAAGACAACCTTTAATCTCGTCCAAAATAAATAATGTCAACAGTAGGGTGAACTCTTTGAGTCATTTTGAACCCAAGTATTTCATAACAAATGATCGCATGGGACAAGGCGAGGACACACCGCACCGAGAGCGACGCGCGGCGCTCGCGAGATTTCGCGCGCCTCGGGACCGTCTCGGGACTCGGGACGTCATGAGGCCGCTATTTGTTGATTAGGCGATCATTTTGGAGTGGAATTGAATTATCACTCTCACTGTTGCTCTTTACAGGATGTTTTTAAAAACGCGCGCAACGTTGGTATGTTATAAAAATCTGCCCTGTATAAAAAGCGCATATAAAAATGTATTTACATTTAAAGTAATTCCAAGGCCAATAGTAAGCTCATGGCATTAACACAGTATATGATGTATTTCCAGAATGCGAACTAGGTACTAGGAAGGTACTTTAAAATATGTTAGTATTATAATGTCAATAAACCAGTAGAATGCCGTAATGGCAAGCACAAATAGAATCAATAAGGTATTTTTTATTGCATACAAACAAATTGGGGGGAATAAAGCTTCTGATACGACTTTAAAACACCTTGGTACTTGCTTAAACAAATGTATCAGGATATTGAGATGCTACTTTTATTCTAAACAGTGACGGTGTTATATTATATACTTAAAGCAGTCGCTAGAAGATGTCTATGACTTGATAAACAATCTGTTTTCACCGTCGGTGTGTCCCCGCGTCCGAATAGGTAGGTAGTACTTACAAAGTAATTAACCTAATGTTTACTATCTACAAGTTCAGTATTTCAGTCTGTTAGTAACTAAAACGAAATAAATGTATTGATTGTGTAATTGAAATCAGATATTATAGTGATACGTTCCGTTTTACAGATATGTAGCTGTATCGATATGTTCGTTTCGTTTAATTTATACTAAACATGTCAAAGGGTTCTGAAACAAAAACCTAATATATTTTTGGGTGTAATACAAGTTGATCGTTTTTGGAAAGCCTATTTAAGTACCTATTTAAGTATTTATAAACCATGGATCAAAATGATGTTACGACGAACAAAACGAAAAGTCGCAAGTACGGGTGATTAATGGTCGCGTGTGAAACTAATTATTGTCGGATCCGATATCAACGCGCTTTAAACAACGGGATAACGAAACGTGCTAATGTTGTCATCAAAAAACAATTAGTAGAGCGCGGCGCGCGTCGTGTCGGTCGGGTCGATCGTGTCGGTCGTGCCGCGTGCGTGTAGCTGAATAGCTAGGAACCGCGCTACTACTTTTTCTGTTCGGAAGTTTGCATCGCGGTCCACGCGTGGCTGGCACCGACCTTCCGTTTGTGCCTTAATGGCGGGAAATGGTCCTCCAAATAATATCCTGCATCGAACGAAATCACATTAAGGAATCATTATGTTAAAAAAAACAACATATTTTATTCCCATAAGTAGACCAACATAGCATCTATGATTGCCGAATCCACTTAGACACGGAATAAGTACTGCTTGGAACTGTAGGTTAGACACCAACTGTACGGATCCAAACTAAGCAACGCTCTTACTATGGTTACCATACAATAAACTGGAGGCGATCCCAGTGACACCCAGACCAGGGCAAATTAAGAAAAGGTCATTTCCGAAATTAACCTCCGTCGGGAATCGAACCCTCAACCTCCCGATGCAGTGAGCTAAGCGGCCAACGCTGAAACCACTGCTCCAAGCGCGAGCGGTCGTCACAATGTTTGGGTACCTATAGTAGGCGACAGGTCGAGATAACATTCGGGTTATGAGCTTTTTGCAGAATAAAATCCGAATTAAAATTACCAGGACCCGCAACGCAACAAAATAATTTAATTTAATAATATTGTGGGCGATTTTAATTGTTTAACGGGTCCTGCTAATTTTGATTCGGATTTTATTCTGCAATTATAAAAAAATAAAAACCGACTTCAAAAAAACCTGGAGCACTAAAAAGCCTGAAATAATATTTCTATTACCACCACTGCCTACCCCTTCGGGAAAATCAGGCGTGATGATGTGTTATCGAGTATTTGGAGTCGGTGCCAATCTTGGTATGCAGAGTCTACCTACTATAAAAGTAAGAAGATAGATTGGCACCGACCCCAAATACTCGATAACACATCAAAATTACCCCCTTAGGGGTTGATTCTAGGAAAAATTTTTTCATGGGACCAACTTGGAGCTACGATCTACCAAAATAATTTTTCAAATCGGTTCTTAAATGCCGGAGATATCGGTGAACATACATAAAAAAAAAATACATACATACAGCCGAACGTAGAACCTCCTCCTTTTTTGAAGTCGGTTAAAAAGCTCATAACCCGAATGTCATCTCGACCTATCGCGAACTATAAGTAATCTCTTTCATAAAAGGAAGCCGGTATACGTACATAGGGTAGGGTAGGGACTCATTATAGGTCTGCAACTGTGTCTGTGTCTGTGTTCTCTGTGTGGTCTGTGTTTGTGGTCTGTGGTCTGTGTCTGTGGTCTGTGGTGAGGGCGCTTGACATGTTTAGCGTAAACTAAACGTTGACATTCATGATGTGATCATGGAAGATACAAAATGTTCACACATCAACACTCGCATCAGCTATGAGAGATTCAAAGAGTCCAACACTTTATCAATGGTCAACGTTAAATTCATTAAAGTTTACTATCCTATCATTATTATCGGAGTCGAATTTCATCATAAACCTAGGTATAATCTGTACAATATCATAACACATGGTATTAACACAGCGGCCCGTCCGAGCGCGGCACGCGGCACGCGGCACGCTCTAAGCGACCTTAAAATCTTAAGAGCCAAGTACAAACATTATTTACATAGAATCAGATTTATACAGTAACGATGAATCCATTTAGCTATTGTATTTTATTAAGTGGTAAAAATTTCTAATTTCGTAGACATGTAAAAAAGTGGCAAAGACTCAGTCGCTTAAAGTCTACTATTTACAAATTAACGACTAGATAGTAGATACTTACCTACTAATTAAAATTAATTACAGTTTTTTTTGTTTCATTACAATTAGTGAGTTTCGGAGAGAGGCGCATGGAATATCCAATTCCGCAAGTGCCTACTCACGGGAACTATAACTATAATACGTAACATGAGATATAAGTTTCACAAAGAAAAAGTTGGGCCATTAGCGGCAATGAGATTCTGGAATAATACAAGCGCTAAGAGGAACGTTCAGAGTAGAGTGTTAATTCCCGTGACACGGGCACATAACCTGAGCCGCACCGCATCGTCATGTCCAGTGCAAACCTGCACGGGAGAGGATTTAATATCTCGACTGACACCCGTGATGATGGAGTGTCTCTCGGTGTATTTGTTATATTCCTGTGATCGTTCATAACAATTATTTTGAATACTTGAGCATTAATCTCCCGTGCATGTCCTACGGAGAGTCGTGGAATTTGGGTGCTATGCTACCAGGCAGAGCGTGTAGTGTGTTAGTAGTCTTATTATTATACTGCTTACTGACAAACTAAAGGCGTATAACATGTAAACGCGTACAACAAAAATTGAAGAACACAGTCGACCTTTCACAGATGATAGAAATAACAGAACAACAGTTCTTGTTTTGCCATTACAACTTTATTGATATGTTTGTACAATAATTATGCTAATAGAAATTGGAGACCCCATGCGTCCAGTAATCAAGTATTGAGTAGTTGTTAGAACTTTGCCTAGAGACAAGGCAGAGCGGGAATCATCTAGCTACAACATGTACATTAGGACAACGCGTCGCAGGACGCACGAGGCGTCTAGCACCGCCGCGCCGCACGCCCGCCCGCGCCGCGCAGCCAGCCACACTCGTGTACAAACAAATGCTTGCCAAACATCACTATCGAAATAAAGTATTTTTACAATAATAGCCGTCTTAACTTAACGCACTAACTAACGTTTAAAATGCAAAGTTAGTGTTTCTTCGGCTATGGACATTTCTTATATCTCTCCTGTTCAGTGTTTCGACGGACTATTAATTTTCACTGTTTTGCTCCCACACTTTGAAACTACTACAATTTTACATATACACGATCCTAGCTAGAAGATGCCCTTCGAAAAGGATCTGAATGCTGGGAGAAGTGTGCGTGTCAAATGACACAATCATAGGTACTAGGTCCCAGCCAATACGCTCAGCAGCCGGACACTCGGAAACAATCGACAGGGTCGAGTGCCGTCGTGTCCAGTGTCCAGTGTAGTGGCCGGACCGAACCCTTGCAGCTCGTGAGTGTGACGGGTCGCGAACAAAGTATAGTGCCATCGTGTTATTCTTTTGATGTGAATCTCGGGATTCAAACGAAATTAGAAGGTTCAAAATAAGGATGAAACTGGATAGGTACGAGGGTTCACGAATGCTGCGATGTGACTATTTGTAACACGATATTCACTTTGTTCTGATACTTTCTCCATTGTAACGGATCTTTGCTTATTTCGAAATTGTTGTGAGATTTTGAATGGGACGGGATAGTGAATAACTGATTCGTCATTATAGACCAGTGCTTTTAGCTTAAAAGTGAAAAAATCAAATATTAGGATGAAATCTACTGGAAAAGGAAGAGAATAGAACAAATGAAAGGAAAAATAATTTCCGGGCGATCTGATGTCGGGAAGTGGATGGGGGTGCGTTTTAAAGGGTAAAAACCAAATTTCGTGAAAAATATAATATGTATTTGTAAAAGATAAAAATAAAAAACCAAAAACTTGGTTATTTGAATTTTTCACATAGATTTTGTGGTTATTTGGAAATAGTGTAATTATAAAAGTTGTAGATCTTTTTATTACCTACAACTTTGCCATTTAACTTTTTCCATAGGACTTGTAGTTTTGTCGTAAATCGAGATAAACCGTTTTTACCCTTAAAAACGCACCCCCATCCACTTCCTGACCTCAGATCGCCCGTTAATTATTTTTCTTTTCATTTTTGTTCTAATCTCTTCTTTTGCGATGGGTTTCATCCTACTTTTCGATTTTTTCACTTTTTACCTAAAAGCACTGGTCTATTAATAAAATACAGTAATAAAAAAAAACAAAATACTCTTAAAAACTGAGGTACGTGCTCCCTCTTTAGGTTCTTATAATAAAAAAAAACAAAGTTACAGTCGTTATATGTCTGAAGCTGGTCGGCGCGGTGGATTACCTTAAGAATATACACACTAGTAAAACTAGACACAGGACTCCGGGATCCGGTGGTCGAGTAGTTTTTCCTTGATAGCGTCCACGTTGAGGTCGGCAGCGGCGGCGCGCAGCGTGGCGGAGGCCGAGCGGCCGAGGGCGCGCCCGCCCTCGCCGCCGCCCGCCCCGCCCGCGCCGCCCGCCAGCGACGCGCTCAGCTCGCGTGGCCGGGCGCCCCACGTCCACGACGCGCCCGCGCCGGGACCGTTGCACGCCTGGATAACAACATCACACCTATTTTAACACACTGACACGGACAAAGCACAGCTAAACCGGTGGATTTTAAAACCATGTCATTTTGCACAAGAGTTGCTATATACCCCTATGTTATAACCTGCTATAAGATAGGGGAGTACTACGAAAGGATTTTTGAAAATCAACCCCCTCATGGGT
Organism: Drymonia ruficornis; assembly: GCA_947859195.1. Taxonomy (NCBI): domain Eukaryota; kingdom Metazoa; phylum Arthropoda; class Insecta; order Lepidoptera; family Notodontidae; genus Drymonia; species Drymonia ruficornis. The sequence goes on along the minus strand of OX401905.1, from coordinate 15,553,395 downwards.
TTACATGTGGGTGAACATTTTTTTGGAAACAGATGGTAACCTCATACAGTCAAAAAATTATATACCTACCTAAAATCTTTCTTTGGGATATCTAAGGCGAATTGGGTGCCTTTGTCACGCCCGTGATAACGATTAAAATTCAACCGCGTCAAAGGGTGCCAACACCAATGTCGCCGCGTCCTGTCGGGCCAGGGGCGACGCGACGCAACAAAAGAACGCGGCTCTAAAACTATCGTGATTTCGACTTAATAAAACGCCCATTGTTAGTCGTCGGGCGCGGGGCGACAACTACACACAGTTAATCAGGTGGACAATTAAATTTTCATTACTCATACGCGGAAAGTAGGTTTGAAGTTGCCTATAGAGGTGAGAGAATGGGATACTTTTCAGGTCGGGCAAAATCGTATTTCTGACAGTAGAAATACGATTTTGCTTGTTCTGTCAACGATTCTGTCAAATTATAAAAAAAATACGAGTTCTATTTTCACATTTCTATTGAACCATGTTCCAACCAAAGAGAATGTAGGTAATAGTTTCAACCTTTTTACAGCCACTCAATTACAGCGTGATGTAAAATTGAAATAACATAAAGTTAAGTATTAATTAAATAATATATTTTTTAAATGACTTTCTTATAATTTACTTACAACTATTTCTTTAAAATAACATAGATTTGGGCAAAATATTTACCTTTTATGTTTGAAAAAGAAAAAACAAAGTAACAGTGTCAAAATATCAAAAAGCAAAATACATGTGTGTGTATGTTCACTAATTTTTCTTTAGCTAATTAATATTTTCACTTGCCTTGTATTCGTAATGAAAAGCAGTGTTTATCTCGGGTTAAACTAACTTATTTTTGGTCCCTCGAACTATTAGCGCCCTCGCTACGCTCGCGGCTCGCAGGAGCTTTTATGTTCTTTACTTATCGACGTATCAAGGAAGGCCCATAGCATTTAGCGTGTGGTTTTGTTTTCACTGAGTTCGAAAATGTAGCCGTCGCTGTCGAGATATGTGAGAAAAAGTAATCAAAAACCGAAAATATTCGACCGGCAGATGCATTTTAGTATGGTCTGAGTCCGAAGCGTGATCTACCGAACGATGGGGTGCGAACCCCGGGCGCGCCGAGCTTAAAATTGGACGCACAAATCAAACTTATGTCTCATTGAATAGAATAAGTAGCCAGCTTCAATACTATTTACATTATCGGCATCTTGTCCAACTAAAGAAATAACTGTATCCGAAATCCGACATTTAGGTACCTATGAAAGTTTAAAACCATAATTACAAATATACTCTACTAGCTTTCCCCCGCGACTTCGTCCGCGTAGAATTTAAATGTAAAAAAAATCGGATCTCTGATCCCAGATGCCGGATCCCGTATCTCGGATCCCGTTTCCCGTTTTTACCGGATCCTGGATCCCGTTTGCCGGATCCCGTAACCCGGTTCCCGTATTCGGGATATCCCGGATCCCGTATCCCAGATCCCGGATCTCGGATCCCGCAGTCCGGATTCCCGATCCCGTATCGTATTTGCCAGTAAAAGTCCCTTCAAAATCGGTCCAGCCGTTTCGGAGATTAGCCGGAATCGGTACCGCCATACAAACTTTAACCCCCTATTTTACCCCCTTAGGGGTTAAATTTGCAAAAACGCTGAAGTTTATATTTCTTTTATATAAAAAGAAACCTCCGGACGAATTTTCATCATCCTAACTTCAAAAATGACGAACTTCCATATAAACCTTAATCCCCGATTTAACGCCCTTTTTTTTAAATTCGTAATATCTTTTGAATGGAATGTCTGATTTAAATAATTCAAAAAGTAATCTACAGGTATTAAAATAGTCTCAACTACGAAATGATTTATTTGGATAAGGATTCATACTAAGGTATGGATAACATGGTCTGATTTTGGTCGGCATTTCTATCAACTTTTAAAATGTAAAAAAGTAATTATAGTAACGTAACTACAATAGTTGGGCATATGGTATCGCGAAGTTTTTTGTGGATATTGATAATATGTTCTTTAATATTGTAGAACATTTTTTTGTTCTATCATCAATAGTTTCCGTAGCGCATGCGATGAAAGGCATCTTACGGCTAATTTTTTTACACCCTGGGTTTCATTATTGAAGTTTTAGTAGGGATCCCTAATTTTTTCTAGTAATAAATATAGCCTATGTTACTCAGCGATAATGTAGCATTCTAATGGTGAAAGAATTTTTGAAATCAGTCCAGTTTTTGAGTTTATTCATAACATACAAAAATACAAAAATACAAACATACAAAAATCCAAAAATACAAATCTTTTCTCTTTATAATATTATTATTATTATTATTATTCTTATTATATTATATTATATATTATATAGTGTAGATTAAAATAGTAACTGCAAAATATCGTATTACTTGGAAGATAAATTAGTTTGGGACTGATCGCTCCAATATCTATCTATCTATACATATAATAAGAATGTAAAATTGGTCGCGTCTGTACATTCGAAATATTTGGAAAAAAAATAGTGGGGGGGACTTAGATTGACCAGCAGAATTCATTTTTATCATTTTTAGAATTTTTGTCTGTGGGTATGTTTGTATGTTTGTATGTTTGTATGTTTGTATGTTTGCTCAGATTTTCGAAAGAGCACAACTTCGAATCCACCGGATGGATTTCAATGAAATTTAGCATGGATATGACTAATAGTCTAACTTAACATCTAGGATACTTTTTTTTTCGAAAATGTTTAGGGTTGCCACAGAAAATTCAAAAAACTACTTAAAAATTCTAAATGTTTGAAAGAGCACAACTTTGAATCCACCGGATTAATTTCAATGAAATTTGGCATGGATATGACTAATAGTCTAACTTAACATCTAGCATATTTTTTTTTTCGGTAAAGTTTAGGGTTGCCACAAAACATTCAAAAACTACCTAAATATTCGAACACGCACAACTTCGAATCCAGTGGATTGATTTCAATGAAATTTGGCATGGATATGACTAATAGTCCAACTTAACATCTAGGATATTTTTTTATAAAATATTAGATTGTAAATTTTTATGACCACACGGAAATTCTAACCAACAATAAGTTTTAGTTATTGAAATACGTCTATTTAGAGCGGAGCCCTACGGAGCCCTACGTTGTGTGTGATCCGATACTATTTGGAATACATAATCTTAATTTTAATAATAATAATAAATATTTTATTGCTGCGTTCTACCATCTTAAGTTTCGTTTTTCTTAACTAGATGTCGCTATACTTAAAATCAGACAATACCTGCCTTGCACCACATGTCAAAATTTAATATCTTCCTTGCTTCAAGAAATTTAGTTTTTTTATTCCTAATTACGTATAAAAAATATTAAGCGGGTCTTTGTATCACCCGGAATCTTAGACGTTAACTCTGGAATTCATCTCCACAGTACTAATGCCGTAGGGAAGCTACCTACCTAAGAAGTAAGTCTAGAGGACCAGCTGATTTTGAATTAAGTAGGAATAGAAACATAGACATTGAACTCTGAACTCCAACCCCTCAGGAATGATGCTGCTGGGTAACTGCCTGCTTAAACCATAAATCTGGAGGACCTGCTAACTTTGAATTAGCAATGTGGGTATCAAGTAGAAACTTCTCAGGCGAGGTCGCGTTTCCGATCCGGCGCTAGAATTTAAGGAAAACATGAAAAATGACTACTTGTAAGTGCCCTCCTAGGCCTAAACATAATAAACGCTTCGACTATTGACTTAGACGATAAACTCCGGACTCTAACTTTTTAAGCACGATGTTGCGCAGTGACTCTTACCTAAGCCGTGAGTCTGGAGCACTCACTCATTTTAAATAAGGAACATGGGTATCAAGTACAAACTTAAACATTGAGCTCTGGAGTCCAACCGCTCCGTCGTGATACTGTGAGTAACTACAGATATAGATAGACGGATACAGATAGACTGGTACAGACAGAGATACTCACCTACCGATAGATTACAGACAGACCGATTCAGACAGACAGATACTTACAGCTAAACTGATACACACAGACAAATAAAGTCAAACTTTTGTTATACAACTATGGCGCCAGGCAAGCGTACGGCCCACCTGTTGTTAAGCAGTTACCGTTCCCAATAGATGCTTGCAACCAAAGGCATCGGTAGCACGTTTCCAACCTGAAGGGGAGTGGGGTTAGTGGGAGGGGACGGGGAGGTGGCTGGGTTGGGCTTCCGGCTCTCTCCCTCATCATACGAAACGAAGGTAAATTAGCTACTTGAATGCCGATCTCCACCTTACTGGTCAGACTCTACCACCTTACTGGTATAGACTGGTACAGATAGACAGCCACGGACAGACGAACTCAGACTGATGCAGACTGACGTAATACAGATTAGACGATAGACAAAATTATATTTAAGGGCTTCACCGACTGGACGCGGACGGAGTCGCGGGCACAGCTAGTACATATAATAAGAATGTAAAATTGGTCGCGTCTGTACATTCGAAATATTTAAAAAAAAAATAGTGGGGGGGACTTAGATGGACCAGCAGAATTCATTTTTATCATTTTTAGAATTTTTGTCTGTGGGTATGTTTGTATGTTTGTATGTTTGTATGTTTGTATGTTTGCTCAGATTTTCGAAAGAGCACAACTTCGAATCCACCGGATGGATTACAATGAAATTTGGCATGGATATGACTAATAGTCTAACTTAACATCTAGGATACTTTTTTTTTCGAAAATGTTTAGGGTTGCCACAGAAAATTCAAAAAACTACTTAAAAATTCTAAATGTTTGAAAGAGCACAACTTTGAATCCATCGGATTAATTTCAATGAAATTTGGCATGGATATGACTAATAGTCTAACTTAACATCTAGCATATTTTTTTTTTTCGGTAAAGATTAGGGTTGCCACAAAACATTCAAAAACTACCTAAATATTCGAACACGCACAACTTCGAATCCAATGGTTTGATTTCAATGAAATTTGGCATGGATATGACTAATAGTCCAACTTAACATCTAGGATATTTTTTTCTAAAATATTAGTTTGTAAATTTTTATGACCACACAGAAATTCTAGCAAAAAATAAGTTTTAGTTATTGAAATACGTCTATTTAGAGCGGAGCCCTACGTTGTGTGTGATCCGTCACTATTTGGAATAGATAATCTTAATTTTAATAATAATAATAAATATTTTATTGCTGCGTTCTACAATCTTAAGTTTCGTTTTTCTTAACTAGATGTCGCTATACTTAAAATCAGACAATACCTGCCTTGCACCACATGTCAAAATTTAATATCTTCCTTGCTTCAAGAAATTTAGTTTTTTATTCCTAATTACGTATAAAAAACATTAAGCGGGTCTTTGTATCACGCGGAATCTTAGACGTTAACTCTGGAATTCATCTCCACAGTACTAATGCCGTAGGGAAGCTACCTACCTAAGAAGTAAGTCTAGAGGACCTGCTGATTTTGAATTAAGTAGTAATAGAAACATAGATATTGAACTCTGAACTCCAACCCCTCAGGAATGATGCTGCTGGGTAACTGCCTGCTTAAAACATAAATCTGGAGGACCTGCTAACTTTGAATTAGCAATGTGGGTATCAAGTAGAAACTTCTCAGACGAGGTCGCGTTTCCGATTCGGCGCTAGAATTTAAGGAAAACATGTAAAATGACTACTTATAAGTGCCCTCCTAGGCCTAAACAAAATAAACGCTTTGACTATTGACTTAGACCATAAACTCCGGACTCTAACTTTTTTAGCACAATGTTGCGAAGTGACTCTTACCTAAGCCGTGAGTCTGGAGCACTCACTCATTTTAAATAAGGAACATGGGTATCAAGTACAAACTTAAACATTGAGCTCTGGAGTCCAACCGCTCAGTCGTGATACTGTGAGTAACTACAGATATAGATAGACGGATACAGATAGACTGGTACAGATAGAGATACTCACCTACCGATAGATTACAGACAGACAGATACTTACAGCTAAACTGATACACACAGACAAATAAAGTCAAACTTTTGTTATACAACTAAGGTGCCAGGCAAGCGTACGGCCCACCTGTTGTTAAGCAGTTACCGTACCCTATAGATGCTTGCAACCAAAGGCATCGGTAGCACGTTTCCAACCTGAAGGGGAGTGGGGTTAGTGGGAGGGGACGGGGAGGTGGCTGGGTTGCGCTTCCGGCTCTCTCCCTCATCATACGAAACGAAGGTAAATTAGCTACTTGAATGCCGATCTCCACCTTACTGGTCAGACTCTACCACCTTACTGGTATAGACTGGTACAGATAGACAGCCACGGACAGACGAACTCAGACTGATGCAGACTGACGTAATACGATAGACAAAATTATGTTTAAGGGCTTCACCGACTGGACGCGGACGGAGTCGCGGGCACAGCTAGTAGTAAATAATAGTGTAAAAGCGTAGCGTGAAACTCCAAATATTACACTTTACTATTGGTTATTTTGAAAGGCAACAACACACTGGAGCTATTTCATTTACCAGAAGCCACTCTCCGGAGGCATTAAATTTAAGCTACTGGCGATAAAAAGGTAATGATACCCATGTATAAAAGACAAGCCCACTGAGTTATTTGCCTAATCTTCTCAGTCGAGGTCACGTTATGGATCGGGTAAAAGAATTAAAAAAAAAACCTATTTGTAAGTGCTCCTGTAGGCCTAAACTATTTGACTTTGACGTGTTGTGACGAGTGTGCTCCGCTAAACCCGCTGAATCTCGTCGAGTGCACCATCTAACAACGGATCGATTTACTTCGACCTTTATGAAGAGCTGGTGCTAAACTTTCGACAGTTATTAAAATTTAACTCGTTCGTTACTTTATCGTTTCGTAACTCAGTTAGATGAAGTTCCATGTTTCTGTTTGACGAGGACTCGGCGAAGTAAATTCGCGAGCAAAGTTTAGTGTAAATACGATGAAGTTTAATACCGCGGAGATCTGGAGATGTTTTAATCTTCGGCACCACTGTGTGCGGTTCTATGTGGGTGAGTACTTGAATTGAACTCTCGCCGCACTTCAAAAACTCTTTTCTACGAGTGTGGAGCGCGTTCTGAAGAATAGAACAGCGCAAGAAACACTGCACAACAGGACGATCGATGCCTTGTTTATGAAAGTTTTCTCCTGGTCAAAAACAAAAATAATATATAGATAGGTACTTCGCCGCGGTATTCGTGTCAGACGGTCTCCGAGCGCAGTAGCTATGAGTGATGATGAGCTGTGACTGGCATAACTGAATATGTCCCCCGAGCGTATTACGACCGATAACAGCAAAAAAAAACGCGTTGCGGCTGCGAGGCGAGGACGGCGATAACCGCTCCCGCGGGGACTGACAGAAATATGAGCCGGTGTCTGTGATGGGACATAAACCAGTCGGGGATATTGAGATCGGCGTCATAAAGATACTGAGGCCGACGCCGCGCCGCCGCCGAGCGCGCGGCTGCGGCCGCCGCCGCATCTACCAGGAGGACATAAAATAAATGGTTCGTAGTGTGTAGATAAAAGGACGCTTGAATCCGATCAAATCGTCTGATCAGACATTCAGACGGAAAGTAGGACGTAATTGATGTGAGTAGAGCACACACACATAAATTACGAAGAGCTATGGGCCGAGCATGGACAAAAGACTAGGAGAACTTGGTCTAAGCGCCCGGACCCCATGACTCCACTAGGCCCCTAACGTCATCACAGTAGGCGTGGCTTAAGTCAGTGTGCTGTCGGCGTTCGTCGTGTGCACATGTATTACCAACGTTCGCATCCCAAATATAATTCTACTCGACACTAGATGGCGACCCTTTGTACTTGTCTTTTACCATTCTACACTTAGTGACATCTAGTGTCAAAAAGTTAAACTACGTACTAACATCGACATAGAACGAAGCGAGTAGTTTTGCTATTGACCATAAAAAATGGAAAAGTAGGCGTTATCTAAAACCCCGTCACCCGCGCAAATTGTCAAGCGTTGTTTCATAGGGAAATCTAATAAGAACATCTCTTCTATCTATATTTCTATGGTGCCGAGCGAGACACGTCGGAGGTGGCTCGGGTGGCGCGCACCTACGCGCCTGTCACTATTGCTAGCTACCTGCCAGAACACTGAGAGTCATAGGATGCGATGTAGTTTTTAATAAGGCAGTATTTAGGCTTGGACTTCGATTAGTTTTAAATGAATACATTATCATCGCTTTAAAATTGCGCTGCACTGCGTTTTATTTAATACTGCGTTTTATTGAATACTAGCTTTTGCCCGCGACTTCGTCCGCGCAGAATTGCAATTAAAAAAAATCGGACCCCGGATCCCGTTTCCCGGACCCGGATTTTGTATCCCGGATCTCGTTACTCAGGTTCCGTTGCCCGGATCCTGGATCCCGTTTTCCGGATCCTGGATCCCGTTTTCCGGATCCCGAATCCCGTATACCGAATATCCCGGATCCCGTTCCCAGATTCCGTTAGCTAAATCCCGGATCCCGTATCCCGGATATCACGGATCCCGTATCTCGTATCCCATATCCCGGATCTCGTTTCCTGGATCCCGTATCCCGGAACTCGTTACCCGGATTCCGTATCCCTGATATCACGAATCTCATATCAAATATCCTGAATTTCTTATCCTGGATCTTGTTTCCCGGGTTCCGTATCCCAGATCTCGTTTCCCGGATCCCAGATTCCGTTGCCGGATCCCGGTTCCCGTATCCCGGATATCACGGGTCCCGTATCCCATATCCCGGATTTCATACCCCAGATTTCCTATCCCGGATCCCGTATCCCGGATCTCATTTTCTTAATCCCGGATCCCGTTTTTTCAGATCCCAGCTTCCGTTTGCCGGATCCCGTATATTTTTTTATTAAAGGACTGCGGTGGCAAAAAGCGTACGGCCCGCCTGATGTTAAGCAGTTACCGTAGCCTATAGATGCTTACTATATAAATATTCTCTTTAAAGTATCAACCTATATTTTTTATTATAGGAATGCGGTGGCAAAAAAGCGTACGGCCCGCCTGATGTTAAGCAGTTACCGTAGCCTATTGATGCTTACTATATATATTTTTTCCTTAAAGCATCAATCTATATTTTTTTTATAGGACTGCGGTACCAAAAAAGCGTACGGCCCACCTGATGTTAAGCAGTTACCGTAGCATATAGATGCTTACTATATAAATATTTTCATTAAAGTATCAACCTGTTTTTTTTGTTATTATAGGACTGGGGTGACAATAAAGCGTACGGCCCGCCCGATGTTAAGCAGTTACCGTATATGATGATAGATGCTTACTATATAAATATTTTCCTTAAAGGATCAACCTACATTTTTTTATAGGACTGCGTTGGCAAAAAAGCTTACGGCCCGCTTGATGTTAAGCAGTGACCGTAGCCTATAGATGCTTACAATACCAAAGGCATTGCTCGCAAATTGCCGACCTGAAGGGGAGTGGGATGGAGCTTTTGGCTCCCTCACTCATCGTACGAAACGCAGCTGTAATAGCTGCTTTACGCCGATCTTCTGTGAGAGGGTGGTACTACCCCGGTCGAGCCAGCCCATATAATATGAGCTGCAGTCAATTGGCTACATAAAAAAAGTTGAAATCCATATTTTTTGATACGTAAAAAGAAACCTAAACTCAATTATTCATTCGTGTTATTTATTACCTCGGAAATGACGAATTTCCATATGAACTTTCATCCCCTATTTTACCACCTTAGGAGTTGAATATTAAAAAACGCCGAAACCCATATTTTTTATTTTTAAAAAGTCACCTAAACACCAATTTTCATAATTTTAACTTGAAAAATGATGAACTTGCATACATACAAACTTTCATCCCCTATTTAATCCTCATAGGGGTTGAATTTTAAAAAAACGCCGAAACATTTTTTTTAAAAAGATACCTAAACACAAATTTTCATTATTCTAACCTCAGAAATGACGAACTTCCATACAAACTTTCGTCCCCTATTTTACCCCCTTAGGGGTTGAATTTTCAAACACGCCCAAACCCAATTTTTTTTATTTTTAAAAATACACCTAAACACTAAATTTAATAGTTCTAACTTGAAAAATGACGAATTTGTATACAAACTTTCATCCCCTATTTAATCCCCTTAGGGGTTGAATTTTCAAAAACGCCGAGACCCATAATTTTTTATTTTTAAAAAGACACTTAAACACCAATTTTCATAATTCTAACTTGAAAAATGACAAACTTGCATACAAACTTTCATCCCCTATTTAATCCCCTTAGGGGTTGAAAGTTCAAAAATGCAGATTTTTTTTATTTATAATACGTAAAAAGAAACCTAAACACAAATTTTCATTATTCTAACCTCAGAAATGACGAACTTCCATACAAACTTTCGTCCCCTATTTTACCCCCTCAGGGGTTGAATTTTCAAAAACGCAGCAATTCAAGTTTTTTATTTATAAAAAGGAACCTATACACCAATTTTCATAATTCTATCATCAAAAATGACGAACATCTATACTCACTTCCCAACTAACTTTCATCCCCTATTTTACCACCTTAGGGGATGAATTTTTCAAAAAGCTAAAAACCATATTTTTTATTTTTAAAACTTCACCTCCACACCAATTTTTATAATTCTAACTTGAAAAATGACGAACTTGCATACAAACTTTCATCCCCTATTTAACCCCCTTAGGGGTTGAATTTTCAAAAATCGCTTCTTATTGCTTGCCTACGTCACAAAATATATCTACTGTCTAAATTTCATGTCTCTAACTTCAGTAGTTTCGGCTCGGCGTTGATGAGTCAGTCAGTCAGTCAGTCAGTCAGTCAGTCAGTCAGCATTTCCCTCTTTATATATTAGTATAGAAAAAAAGACGGATACAAAACCGGATACGAGTTAGAAGCCGGACAGTTATACTTCGAGTTGATAAGTAAAACATTTTAGAAATGCATGCATAGTTTTGAGGATTGAGTTGAAATTCACATGAGATAAAAATTTGAATAAAACTTTAGTTTAGAATTTAGAGTTTTAATTACGTACGTATTTTGGAATTTGGCAGTAAAAAAATCTGATGGAAGAGATATTTTATTACTTATCTAAATATATAAGAATCAAAGTCCTGATTGACTGACTGACTAACAGACAACGCACAGTCTAAACCGCTGATCGTAGAAACTTGAAATTTGGAGGGTGGGTTTGTCTTGATGTGCAGAGGTAAGGTAAAATAGGGGATGAAAGTTTTTATGGAAGTTCGTCATTTTTGAAGTTAGAATAATGAAAATTGCTGATTGGTTGTCTTTTAAAATATAAAAAATATGGATCTCAGGGTCTTTGAAAATTCAACCCCTAAGGGGGTAAAATAGGGATAAAAGTTTGTACGGAAGTTCCGTCATTTTTGAAGTTAGAATTATAAAAAAATGGTGGTTAGGTGTCTTTAAAAAAATAAAAAAGATTAATTTCAGGGTTTTTGAAAATTCAACCCCTCTAGTCGGTTATAAAAAGGCTACATTCCTCATATGTACCCTACCTATACTAATGCATCAGGAAGTTTAGTTTTGAGACCCGCTAAAGCTTTTACGCGATGAGAATGCGATCGGATTGATGACATGTGCCGCTCGTGATGGCGATCGAGCAAATGGATTGCCGTTTTGTTTATTGAGTGGTGAACTGACGACCATGACACGAACCTATGTGATGGAATGGAAGGCACAGTCTCAAGTGTCAACACTTGCACACTTGGATGTGGGAGCAGGTAAGGGATGGCGAATATGTCAACAAATAAATTATTTTAAAACTTAAACCTATTTAGGTAAGTATTTCAGATAGCATCGGTTGCATTAGTTACATATTTTGCTCAAAAAAGTTTATAATGTTGTCATTATTTCGCAAACCTTCGAGAAAAATCGATTTTGTCGCCTTGCAAGAGCCAAAATATTACGTCCCTATTATCGAGGGTGACAAAACATTAAGTCACTATTATCTGAACACCATCGTGCCGTTGCCATGGAAACATAACAAACAGGTATGTTTATGGTTCGTAGAAAAATCTGATTGGCGGTTAAAACGAGTTGGTCGTGCCGTTGCTATGGAAACGTAAACAGGAAAAATAAACAACTATACACATAGTTCGTAAAAATAAAAATATAATTGTATTAATTGTTATACCTACTTAGCTAGTTTTGTTTAAACTAATAGTCGCATTTTTTAGTAAAGCACTATACAAGCCTTGGTCCGCAATGACTGTACTGCTGGCCACGCTATGACGGCCTCAAGCTATGCTTAGCTACGCTCTCGGCCTTCAAGCTTGGTCATCATTGCAACCCTTGCGGTTCGCGCTCGACCTTCGGTCTCGGCCTTTATTTTAGTTAGCCCATCAGGGGTTGCAATGCTGACCGCGCTGTGGAGGCCTGGAGCTGCGCTGCGCCGCGCTTTCGGCCATCAACAACGCGGTTAGCATCACACTCATTACAGACCGTCAGTCGTCAGTCGGATATGTGTAGTACCCTCTCACCAGTATAGCTGCATATAGTGACACACATAAAATAAATTAATAAAGAGTTACATTATTTACCGGTGTGGTGAGAGGCGCGGGCGCGGGCGCCGTGCGGCCCGGCGACGACGCCGTCCGGCCCGGTGACGACGCCGTCCGGCCCGGCGATGACGCCGTCCGACCGGGCGCGCTTGCCGCGTCGCCGGCACCGGCACCTGCAACACCGCCGTGCAATCATCTGAATCAACGCAACATGTTGTTGTCAATTGGAGCAGTTACCTAACCTACCACAAAATATTGAATGGTTCTATTTTTTATTAGTAGTTATGGAGATACGTGGTTACAAACATACACACACACAAACTTTCGCATTTATAATATTAGTAGGATAATAATAAGTAGGATCTTAAGCAGAAGCACAAAATAGATCATGGCAGTAGCAGCTTGACGATTGGCTTAAGCAGGGGCGGATTTTTTTAGGCCGAGTAGGCTCGGTCCTAGGGTGGCATTTCGGGGCGGCAGAACTTGGCGAAATTCACAAAACTCCCTAATAAAAACGGTATGCATCAGTATCTAAACTCTATAAAGACACCGATTGAGATAATTTAAACGTTTACAGACTTTAGTTTTTTTTTTTCATTGAATTTTTCGTGCTTTACAAGAGGCCTATAGGGCAGCAAGCGAATCAAATTAAGGATACTCTAAATGATGGGGTACCTAAAATAAATTTTCTTCACATTCCATGTACGGGAAGGTACCTCAAAAAACCTAATGTTATAATAGTTAAAGTTATTTTTAATTAAGATAATACCTATACTTCAAGGTATCAATCAGGAATACCAAATTTCATCAACTTCGGTTAAAATCTGTAGAAGTTATGGCACTGTAAAAGACTGGGACTGACGGACGGGCAGACAGACTGGATGATCTTATAAGGATTTCTTATAAGGTATACGGAACCCTAAAAACCATCAATCTGGTCTCTGAATTGAATTAGCATTCCATTCTGATACCACCAATATATGTATACACGGGAGGATCTAAATCATTCATGAGGATGTATAGATGGGCCTGGTCATTGGGACACACATAAATTGCAATCGGATTGTGACGCGGCGCGCGGGAACCCACTCCGGTGCGGTGGTGGTGCGCCGGCGCGGGCGGCCCGCGCGGCCGAGAGCCGCCATGGACGGACAGTTAATTAGCTCGGCAACGGCTTCCCGCTTGCCTTGCCGCAACCGTGAGCGTTACCCGGGACCGAACTATGTGCTTCCAGGAACATTTTGTTGCCGGCTTTATGATCAGTTGCTGCCCATTTCAGAGTAGCGACGCCGCTACACAAATTAGTTCGAAGCTTTATGTTTCTTCTCATAACTACGGTACACACTAGGCAGGTAGGTAAAGTTGACTAAATAGACCTTTGTGTACCGCAGAGTTCATGTTCAGGTCGATAAATTAAACCTTGAAATAATTTACAACGGGCAGCGCCGTTGTAAAGTAGATGCCAGTTGATGATCTTTCAAACGTGTATGTCTTTAAGGCTTAACAAAACATTATCCCTTAAGTACGCGGTACATAAAAGATTCTCGAAATCAGTTGCGCGCGACCAGTATTTTGAATGGCGCGCCACTAATTACTAATTCATTTTTTCTGAGTTGTGTACGAGGCGCTATAGAAATACTAGTGCTATTAAATTTTAAGAGCTCATTAGTAATTTATGTTAGAAACCAGTTTATTTTGAATAGCGCGTATCTATATGTATGTACATACACATATTTGATTTGCGGAAGTGTAGGCCCTCGTCAGATCATCTAAGATCGGCATGTGTCACGTCGCCGCTCGTTAATTCGCGTCGCCCTCGATCGCCGATCGCATCTGATTTCTTGGTGGATTACTAGTTTTTGTGTGCAGTAATAATATCTCCGTGGCGGAAGCATGGATGTGATATAGTGAATGTGGTATTCAGTGTTCCTATTCCACTGTGAATGTCTTTCGGCTATGAATAAATTATAGAGTTTAAAGTTCATAAAAGTATTTATCAGGCTGCTACGCAGGCAGTCAAATGATTGATACTGTTAGATACCTAAATTAAAAATGGTAGGTAAAGCTCCGACCACAAGAAGTAGTGTTATAAACTCTTTCCAGCGAGAGATCATTAATTTATAAAGTGAACCTCGGCCAGTACATTCCCGAACAAAGCACATTCATCTCTGTCTTACGAAGGTGATTGCCCAAAATTAGGGGCGACATTTTTCACGTGATTTTTATTTCGCTAGCGGCCAGCGGTCCCCGCCGCTACCGCCGAGGCTGCCGCCGCCGCCGCTGCTACTGCGTTTTTTTAAATAATCCAAGCATCTTATTTTGGCGGGCTTGCATCACCCGCCGGCGCCGCTCACATAAATAACGGGCGAGATTCCCGGCGCGTGTGCTCCCAGGATCGACCGCGCCCGAGATTTATCCCGGACCCGGGAAAAAACCTGATTAATCACTACATTCAAAGACGGAGGCGAGCGTAAGTCAGGACACAAGAAATAATTAATTGGTGCGCGCATCGAACCCCTCCACCGCCCACGCGTCCGCCCGCCTTATGTGCCCAAGTTTATTCCAATTGCCTTCATTAATTGGTCGGCTCGTGCACCTTCGCTCAGCATCGATAATTCACACACCTTATATGCAAGTTATTTTATATTTTGGTTTTAACGTAGTATAATCATACATCATTATATATTTTTTCCATTTCACAATGACGTATGAACTGTTGTCTCTGCGGTAATAGATTGGTGGTCATGCTCACTTTACTGTCCTTTCTTGCGGTGGCTGTGGAGCCGGTCATCCTCTTCCCTTGAGGAGAGTGACTCCGCTTCTCAAGTAATGCTCGAGGGCGGGCGCTGCCTGCGGAGACTGTTCCACCCATGTTCCTCTTGACAACATTGGTCTTTAACTTTCTAATCATTTATTTACTCTTATTTAACACTGGACTGGATATTGAGACTGTATCGGCATTCATTACTGTGCGACTTGCGTCATGTACCTATGACCCTTCAATCCCACTCCCACCGCTCATCCCTTGCACTCTATGCGGAACCCTATGATGCGCTCATGAATATAACTGGAACTTAATATTATCGACCCCATGGCGTGGGTATGAGCCCTAGATGAATAGTTAGCGAGGGCGTGACGCGTCGGTGGAATTATGACAGCAATAATTCGCGTACTAAAAGCGTACGCTATGTAAGCGGGCTTACTACACATTAGATGATTACTTGAAAGATAAAGATGCTTGCTAGGTGCTGGTCCAGCTCCACCGGAACGGGAATAATTCCTCAGAATTACTTGTTTTGATTTATTGCTTATATTTTATTGTTTTCCTCTTCCTTCTCTTAATTTAGCACTATTGACATAATAATAATAATTTAGCCCTTTTAACGTCCCACTGCTGGGCACGGGCCTCCCTTCAATACGAGGGGGATTCAGGCCATAATCCACCACGCTGGCCCAGTGCAGGTTGGTGGATTTCACATGTCTAAGACATACAGGTTTCCTCACGATGTTTTCCTTCACCGCAAGCAAGTGATAATCATATTAAAGTTATGATTCACACATAGATTTCGAAAAATCCAGAAGTCTATAGTAGTAGATCTATTGAAATATTTGTCACAATTACCACCTTTCTTAAATTGTGGAAATCATGTAGCCATTGACAAGCATTATTTAATTATTTAAGTATGTGTAAAGTGGGAGTAGGCATGCACAGCTTTCTAGGCTATATTTTGTTTCAATACCTAATTTCTGTATTTTGCTATTCACATTGTTTTAATGCCTGCCTGCTCACATAGCGTTGCTGTTTGAAAATGTATACAGTTATTCTTTTGAAAAGAGTAACCATTGAGTTTCTTGCCGGCTATTCTCAATGGAAGCAACATTACGAACCGGTGGTAACACTAAAATATTGTTTATTCTTGACTATTTATAAATGCTTTATTGAGCTTACATATATAAAAAACGTTTGATTTGATTTGAATATAAGTCTTGAACAGATTATAATAATAGGAGGATCATCGTTCGGCGGTGGCTGAACATTAAACTGATTTACAAGGCCTTTTTAATTGTTAACATACAGGCAGGAGCGCGCGACGCGCCATTTTTAACGGCCATTACTTGCGTAATTTTCACCATGGAGCTTAATATTGTGTACTGTGGCCGCACCTATGGCGATTGCGACGCGACGGTGATTTCTATACAAATGTTCGCTTATGTCATGCGGCCACTGCCATAGAGGGGCTTGACCGCTGTAACATTGTTATCGCATCGCGAGCGCTTTACCAGTGCGGCGCCCGCCTCTAAGTTCACACATTCTCGAATCACACAGGTTAGGTAATCTAATTACTCAGTATATCTACTTTCCTAGTCTTTTTTTCTTTTTGCTAAAATGGCGAATGACTAATGTTCGTTAAACGTGATTACAAAACAACAAACAGTAATACATTAATCAATCAATTGAACGGTTTAATGTCGTGTTTTCATCATTATTTCTGATCGTGAGACATCGGCTTTGATTAACTTCAACCCGAACAACTATTAATTTACAAAGCCCCAGTAAACTTGAAATCTCTTAAGTTAACGCACCCATTTGTTAGGGGAACTATCTCAGGAATCTCACCGCTATCACAAAAACGTCCGCTCGTTCGCTCAAATTTTGAAATGTCGTTAATCTAACCGCACAGCGTGTTTGAGGCGTACACAAAGTTAATCGCAATCGATCGCCGAGACGGGCCAGTGGCCGTGCCAGTGCTTTATGCCCGTGCTATGTGCCCGTGCTATGTGCCCGTGCTATGTGGTCCGTGCTATGTGCGTTCTATAATTCTATAACAGATTATAATAATAATAGGAGGGTCGTCGTTCGGCGGTGGCTGAACATTAAACTGATTTACAAGACATTTCTCATTGTTAACATACAGGCAGGAACGTGCGACGCTCCATTTTAACGGCCATTTATTGCGTCATTTTCACCATGGATATGAATATTAAGTACTGTGGCCACACTGGTAAGGCGATTGCGACGCCATGCTGATTTCTACACAAATGTTCGCTTATGTCATGCGGCCACTGGGGTTTGTGCCCGTGCTATATGCTCGTGCTATGTGCCCGTGCCACATGCCCGTGGTATGTGCCCGTGCTATGGGCCCGTGCCACATGCCCGTGCTATGTGCCCTTGCCACATGCCCGTACCACGTGCCCGTGCTTTGTGCCCTTGCCACGTGCCAGTGCTATGTGCTCGTGCTATGTGCCCGTGCCGCGGCGGCTCGGTGACTGACCCGCCGACTTTGACTTTGTCTCGGGTGGCGTAATGACTCCACTTATCTATATACATATAACTAGCTTTTGCCCGCGACTTCGTCCGCGCAGAATATAAATTTAAGAAATTCCTATTCCGTTTTCTGGAACCCAAATCCCGTATCCCGTATCCGTATCCGTATCCGTATCCTGTATCACGCATCCCACATCCCGTATCCCGTATCACGTATCCCGTATCCCGTATCCCGTATCCCGTATCCCGTATCCCGTATCCCGTATCCCGTATCCCGTATCCCGTATCCCGTATCCCGTATCCCGTATCCCGTATCCCGTATCCCGTATCCCGTATCCCGTATCCCGTATCCCGTATCCCGTATCCCGTATCCCGTATCCCGTATCCCGTATCCCGTATCCCGTATCCCGTATCCCGTTACCCGTATCCCGTATCTCGTATCCCGTATCCCGTATCCCGTATCCCGTATCCCGTATCGCGTTAATCACCAATTTTCTTAATTCTAACTACAAAAATGACGAACTTCCATACAAACTTTCATCCCCTATTTTACCCCCTTAGGGGATGTATTTTCAAAAACCCTGAAATTAATATTGTTTATCTTTTAAAAGTCACTTAATCACCAATTTTTATAATTCCAACTTCAAAAAATGACGATCGTCCATACAAACTTTCACCCCCTATTTTAACCCCTTAGGGTTTAAATTTTCAAAAAAGATGAAATTATTATTTTTAATACGTAAAAAGAAACCTAAACACAAATTTTCATTATGCTAACCTCAGAAATGACGAACTTCCATACAAACTTTCGTCCCCTATTTTACCCCCTTAGGGGTTGAATTTTCAAAAACGCAGCAATTCAAGTTTTTTATTTTTAAAAAGGAACCTAAACACCAATTTTCATAACTCTAACTTCAAAAATGACGAACATCTATACAAACTTCCCAACTAACTTTCATCCCCTATTTTACCACCTTAGGGGTTGAATATTCAAAAACGCCGAAAACCATATTTTTTATTATTAAAAAGACACTTCAACACAAATTTTCATAATTCTAACTTGAAAAATGACGAACTTGCATACAAACTTTCATCCCCTATTTAACCCCCTTAGGGGTTGAATTTTCCAAAATCGCTTCTTATTGCTTGTCTACGTCCCAAAATATATCTACTATCCAAATTTCATGTCTCTAACTTCAGTAGTTTCGGCTCGGCGTTGATGAGTCAGTCAGTCAGTCAGTCAGTCAGTCAGTCAGTCAGTCAGTCAGCATTTCCCTCTTTATATATTAGTATAGATATAGATATAGATAAGAATGTAAAATTGGTCGCGTCTGTACATTCGAAATATTTGGAAAAAAAATAGTGGGGGGGACTTAGATTGACCAGCAGAATTCATTTTTATCATTTTTAGAATTTTTGTCTGTGGGTATGTTTGTATGTTTGTATGTTTGTATGTTTGTATGTTTGCTCAGATTTTCGAAAGAGCACAACTTCGAATCCACCGGATGGATTTCAATGAAATTTAGCATGGATATGACTAATAGTCTAACTTAACATCTAGGATACTTTTTTTTTCGAAAATGTTTAGGGTTGCCACAGAAAATTCAAAAAAATACTTAAATATTCTAAATGTTTGAAAGAGCACAACTTTGAATCCACCGGATTAATTTCAATGAAATTTGGCATGGATATGACTAATAGTGTAACTTAACATCTAGCATTTTTTTTTTTTTCGGTAAAGTTTAGGGTTGCCACAAAACATTCAAAAACTACCTAAATATTCGAACACGCACAACTTCGAATCCAGTGGATTGATTTCAATGAAATTTGGCATGGATATGACTAATAGTCCAACTTAACATCTAGGATATTTTGTTAAAATATTAGATTGTAAATTTTTATGACCACACGGAAATTCTAGCCAACAATAAGTTTTAGTTATTGAAATACGTCTATTTAGAGCGGAGCCCTACGGAGCCCTACGTTGTGTGTGATCCGACACTATTTGGAATACATAATCTTAATTTTAATAATAATAATAAATATTTTATTGCTGCGTTCTACCATCTTAAGTTTCGTTTTTCTTAACTAGATGTCGCTATACTTAAAATCAGACAATACCTGCCTTGCACCACATGTCAAAATTTAATATCTTCCTTGCTTCAAGAAATTTAGTTTTTTTATTCCTAATTACGTATAAAAAATATTAAGCGGGTCTTTGTATCACGCGGAATCTTAGACGTTAACTCTGGAATTCATCTCCACAGTACTAATGCCGTAGGGAAGCTACCTACCTAAGAAGTAAGTCTAGAGGACCTGCTGATTTTGAATTAAGTAGTAATAGAAACACAGACATTGAACTCTGAACCCCAACCCCTCAGGAATGATGCTGCTGGGTACCTGCCTGCTTAAACCATAAATCTGGAGGACCTGCTAACTTTGAATTAGCAATGTGGGTATCAAGTAGAAACTTCTCAGGCGAGGTCGCGTTTCCGATCCGGCGCTAGAATTTAAGGAAAACATGTAAAATGACTACTTGTAAGTGCCCTCCTAGGCCTAAACATAATAAACGCTTTGACTATTGACTTAGACGATAAACTCCGGACTCTAACTTTTTAAGCACGATGTTGCGCAGTGACTCTTACCTAAGCCGTGAGTCTGGAGCACTCACTCATTTTAAATAAGGAACATGGGTATCAAGTACAAACTTAAACATTGAGCTCTGGATTCCAACCGCTCAGTCGTGATACTGTGAGTAACTACAGATATAGATAGACGGATACAGATAGACTGGTACAGACAGAGATACTCACCTACCGATAGATTACAGACAGACCGATTCAGACAGACAGATACTTACAGCTAAACTGATACACACAGACAAATAAAGTCAAACTTTTGTTATACAAACAACTAAGGCGCCAGGCAAGCGTACGGCCCACCTGTTGTTAAGCAGTTACCGTTCCCAATAGATGCTTGCAACCAAAGGCATCGGTAGCACGTTTCCAACCTGAAGGGGAGTGGGGTTAGTGGGAGGGGACGGGGAGGTGGCTGGGTTGCGCTTCCGGCTCTCTCCCTCATCATACGAAACGAAGGTAAATTAGCTACTTGAATGCCGATCTCCACCTTACTGGTCAGACTCTACCACCTTACTGGTCAGACTCTACCACCTTACTGGTATAGACTGGTACAGATAGACAGCCACGGACAGACGAACTCAGACTGATGCTGACTGACGTAATACAGATTAGACGATAGACAAAATTATATTTAAGGGCTTCACCGACTGGACGCGGACGGAGTCGCGGGCACAGCTAGTTTAAAAATATAACTAAATAATTAAAAAAACACGACTGCCCTGCCAATAAACGAACTAAAATAAAAGCATAAAACAAGTGCTGTGTCATTGCATAGAAATGGTAGCGATGGCATGTGTCGCGACGGCACGACGGCATTCAATCGACGGATTCGACGCATTCAATCGACACATTCGACGGAACTCTACCTTTAGATTAAAAAGTAAAACCGGCCAAGAGCGTGTCGGCCCACGCAAATGATAGGGTTCCGTAGCCAATTCAATAAACGAAAACTCATTTTTGGGTAGATTATGGGTGGTTATAAATACCAGAACCTTAACGCCACATGCAGCTAGATAAGTACTAGGTATCAGCTTCTTTATTGGGTTGATCTGCCGACATAATAAAACATCCAAACCCGTGTGGCCTTGATCTCAATTTTGGATAGAAGTTTAAGGTTATTTGAACTTCACTTGTCAGCCATATTACTCTATGACAACAGGCCATATTACTCTATGACAACAATATGTTCAGGGTCACCAGTAACCTAACACGAAGGGAATGACGGGGGCTTACATACATACATGATAATGAACCCTAAACACCTATACATACACATTCCTTTTTTGGGCAGTCGTGTAAATAAGCGATGTTGATTGAGCTGCGGTTGTTTTGCTTACGGTTAGGCAAAATAGCAGTAGCAAGATATATTTGCAGCGATTACTATTAGACCAGTGCTTTTAGTTGATCTTTTCAAATACCTGGGGGCTTACCACCACCTCTTATAGCAGTTTTGTTTTAACGTTTCAGCGACTTTTTGTGTAATGACGTTTCTTATTGTCATGACAATAAGATATGTCATTGCATAAAAAGTCGCTGAAACGTTAAAACGTTCCTGTAATTGAATCGCAATAAGAGTTCGTGGTAAGCCCCCTGATATTGGAACTTTTAATTTTGCTTGCGGAATAGTTGGATCACCCGGCGTTTTATCTTCAAAATGTTTTGAAAAGTATAGGTTGTCCTTTGATTGATGGCGACCACCGCAGCTGTCGGCTCTCCTCACAGCTTTATAGCTGTTATCTCACCTGCGGTGTTGCATGGCCATAATTAAATACATACTTGCAAGGGACCATTCGTATTGCTGCTGTAAATTGTATGTCTTCAGGAAAAGGTTTCAGAAAACGTTTTGCATTTTGAAGACTTTCATGTGTTACTGTATTGGTCGGTAACCTACCTTGCTTTGTTCCTCCGAAAAATAGATGGATGCTTTGATAAGCATCCATCTATTTTAGGTACTTTAAGTATGTAATTTATTTCATACTATACAAGATATTTCACATTATACAATTTTGAGAAAACTGTTAGTTGTACCAAATTATGTTACTTAGTACAAAAATCCAATATGGTTCTATGTCAACAAGTAAGATCAAGTATAAGTACCTACCTATCAAACGCCTTGAATGAAAATATATTCACAGTACGTTTAAACGCAATTCTCGTAGTGGATATATCAATCAGGGCGCGTCCATAACGCACACAAAGAACGCTCATGGAGCGTGTTCAACAATAATTGTAATCAGGAGCCAGGGCCGCACCGCCACCGCCGAAGGAGCCCTAATCCGACTTACGCCACTCCAGCACAATATTAGTTCGGCCTTAATCGTGTTGGCCGTTCGACTTAGCAGATCTGCCCTCCGCCGCCTTCGTTAGATCGGCGGCGCGCGGCGCGGCGTGGCGCCGGTACCCTCCTCATTCGATTCATTAAGGACTGTTTGAATACGCTCCTAATGCAGTTTCGCACTTCGATCTATAAACATATATCTACCGAATACTTCCCGTTATAGTAGAATGTCTGGGTCTAGCCTTTATGCAGATTCTTTTGCCCATCTGTAATTAAAGCTGGTGGTATCGTGTTCTATTCTCTACCTATGGAAATAAAAATACCTTTTCAGCAAAATATGATATGGTTGTCTATCTTTACGT
This sequence comes from Drymonia ruficornis, assembly GCA_947859195.1. NCBI lineage: Eukaryota > Metazoa > Arthropoda > Insecta > Lepidoptera > Notodontidae > Drymonia > Drymonia ruficornis. Next base: position 15,530,328 of record OX401905.1, on the reverse strand, counting down.
GTACCTTATTCCGAATAACTGATTACGAATTTCCTTTATACTTTGGTACAGGTTTAGGACAGTGACAGATACAGAAATACTTTGTTGGATATGCTTTTGTAAGGTTCAGTGATCCTTTTACCCCGCGTGTCGATTCAGAGATGAATTAATAACTGAAATCTCATCTACCATTTGCTTTGGCACAGTTCAGCGCTGTATTATTATGCGTGTGTGTATCGCCCGCGCCGCGCCGCCGCGCCGGCATAAGAACACAATCTTCCAGATTGGAATTGTTCCCCGGCACGTCATATTTATTATAACAGATATAACATTGTATTGTATTCAATACTGGAGCACTTCAAAGAGCCTGTCGCAGCTCGTCATGTCCTTTGACATCCGCCGCGTTGTATCTTGAAGCATTTGTTCGGCACATAGGCGTAACGGCTTTGTAATATGCAATTGAAGCTTATGTAATACATAATACTGAGTTAGAAAGTGCTCGCTCGTACGTAAGAGTTCAACATCATTCTTCATGAATAAGGTTAAAACTTAAAATATCATAATCATTATAAATTCTGTAATAAATTAAGTAAGCACTCAATGCAAAAAATAAAATTAAGAATTGAAAATGAGCATAGTACTAAGCTAGGAAGTTTGACCATGTTCAGGGTTTCATGTCCGATTTTCAAAAAAACAGTACATTCACGCCAAAAAATACCTGTTGATAAGTGGAAATAACCGGCCAGGTGCGTATCGGACTCGCACATAAAGGGTTACGTATCATCGTAGAATAAAAACGTCAAAATATCAAGTTTCTTGTATGCGGACCCCCTCTATTTTTAAATTTTAGTTTTAGCATTTATCGTTGTAGCGGCAACAGAAATACACATTATGTGAAAATTTCAACTCTCCATCTATTATGGTTCGTGAGATACAGTCCGCTCACAGGCGGACGGACAGCGGAGGCTTAAAATATCAAGTTTTTTGTATGGGGATCCCCTTTATTTTTATATTGGCTCTTTGTTGACACATCATGTGACAACAATTAATGAAAACTTGGCGTTGTGTTAACATTACAATGAGATCCATTTTAAGTCGAAAAATTAACTTGAATTCCACGAGGTAGCCGAATTATAGATGTTTCAAGGTCCACGCTAAAGAAGTCACTCCAAGGGTAGTCTTGAATAAATTCGCATAAATTCCCAATCTAAGTTTCAATATTTAAACATAGAGCTTCAGTTACATTAGCATAGCGGGAGCGAGCGCGCGCCACAACGAGCCTCTCTACATTTAGCATGCATGGGCTACCGCCGCGGCCGCGCCGCAGTTGCCGCTTTATTAATGTTTCAAGCCTGTTCAGAACGTTTTCACGCCGCTCTCGATCTCGCCGCGCGTCCGCGACACGTGCTGTTTGGCAAACTATACATTTATTTTAATCATTACGTTGTAAATTAAAATTACACGAGACAGCGTAGTGTATATGTTTGGTAGATGACATCGGACTTGTTGTTGCGAAAGGGAAACTATTTTTCCGAAGCATAAGACCCTAAAAGAGTCACATATGTTTCGAAAAGGAGCGTTGCGACCTGGATGGGCGGAAACTAATATATGTGAGTTTTTGTGATTGCATTGATCGGATTAGAAATTCAACTCACAGTAGTTGTTAGGTATGAGGTCCGGCTCGGCGTCGTCGTGCTCGTGCTTGTGGTGTGCGGCGGGCGGATGCGCGGGCGGCGCGGGCGCGGGCGCGGGCGGCGGCTTGGCGTGGCGCGGGCGGCGGCGACGGCGCAGCGACGCGGCGCACGCGCCCGCCACCAGCGCGCACACCGCGCCCGCGCCCGCGCCCGCCGCGCCCAGCACGCCGCCCACACCCAGCGGCGCTTCTGATGCTACAACAACGAAAACGTGGATACGTTAACTTTTATAAAGTTTGTATTATCTTCATGTGGAAAGTAAGCTAGTAATTGCTTATTTCGAAGCGAAACTTTACTTTTATTATATTGTCATTTTATGAATAAGTATAAAGGATCATTCCCATTTTTGGTATCAAGTTTTCCCACGCCTCAAAATAAAAGTATTACAGTAATTTATGTCTTATTTTTTACAACCTTTTGCTTACGGGATTTGATTTTTGAATCGGGGATTTAATTTAGCATAAATAAGTTGTTTGTTTCCACTTCCACATTGTCGTAAACAAACATTGCGTTTCATTGCATGCAGAATTACATAACTTTACTTTCTTCAAATGACGGTCCGTTCACATAATTCTACAATAATGCCTATGAAAATAGAAAAACCTTATTATAATAATCGTACTTTGCAATTTCTTAGTACATTACGTAATAATAATTACATTACTTTACAGTAGTATTGAATTAAATGTGCTCGTTTTTTATGCTGTAGGTAATGAAAATGTTTTTGTCTATGGTTATTTGGATGGTAAGGTTATTTAATTAAGTGTATTCATTGCATTTATTATTGCTATGAAAATAAGGCATTATACCTACGCTTCGCGCATACAATTTACCTACTTCAAACAGGTCAAAGCAAACTCAAAGTAATAAAGACAATGTTTTAAGTTATCTTCGATTTTATTTAATTACTTTGGAACACGGATTATGTTCACAAAAATTAGGGGTTAATGTGATAAATATAGACTACAAAAAACAAAGAATGGTTTTGATGCAACATGATACGGGATTCCATACATTTGTGGGCATGATTCTTTGCGTGTGGCGTCTGGTTCTTGTTTTTCTTAGCATCGTCCTATTGTGGTGTTTGGTTGATAAATTAAAAGTTATTTCCCAACGTTTCAATATTTGCTTGCCTGTGTACAGAAAGTCTAAACAAAAGCAAAGTAAAGCATATAATATGTATTTACATTCGGTGACCCAAGACAAATCCCACACCAAATAAAATTACGACATTGGAACAACTTAAGATAAAATAATTCTTCGGTTTCAAGCGCTCGTAGGAATAACAAGTCGCAAGTCGCACCAACAGGCCTCGGAGGGAGAATAAACATTTAATGCAAAAATTCGGAGTTTGCCCGAATTTCAGCTTTGACAGATGTTGTAACCGAATGTTTGGCCGACCGAACTCGACGTTGGGTAGATTCCTCAGTCGCTCTATCACTAGCAATCGTCCCTTATTGTCTTTGCTAGCTCGTAGTATTATAGGTGCGTATGTAAATTGTAGTAAGAAGTAACGACTGATTGTAACAATGAAACTAAGGAGCTTATAAAATAGAAAGAAATGGTCATGTACTACCTATTTTCATCCGGAGGCTCTAAGTCCATCTTCGATTTAATTTGGTCCTCTCGAAGGACAGTAATTCAAACAAGACAACTAGGTATTGGGCCGAGGCAATATCTCACAGGAGGTCTGGGGACTCTCCGCCCCGGAGACACCATTACCGGGGACCTAATTAAGGTGGGGATATCATCTGGAAAATTTGGCTGAATGGGCGGAGCTAACGCATCGCCGGCGGTGTGCCCCCTGCGCCCTTTGCGCTCCCCGCGCCAGCTCTGACAGCGCGCGTTTATTGCGTCGCTTGTATTCTTATTTCAACGCAAGCCGAGCCGCAAATTATCACAACGTAGTAGGACTACAAATAAGTTGATAATTTCGCGCTGTTGTTCAAAGCGTAAATAGCTCGGTGGTAAAGTCTTGGATATTATTCTGAAAGACGATGACGAAGGTTCGAATCCTGTAGTTTTTTTTCTTAATATTTTCTAATTATTGTAGGCATGATCTTTTTATTTTTATTTTTTTTAATTAAATCAAATAATTTATTTATTTATTCATAAACTAAAGTCTAAAATCGATCACATAAGGCAAATAATGCAGGAAAGAAAACTATCTACGATACGATACGAGTGCGAATCCCACAGCATAACATTATACAGAGTGGTGACTACATTACGTCAATAAATTTAAATACGGTCCCTACTAGTCAATCACAATTTGTGTTGCAAAAGACTCGAGTCTTTTAGGCTTATTATTAGGGCTCGAGCCTTTTTATGAAAGCTCGAAGGCTAAAGAACTCATTAGCCCCGAGCCTTCGCGGCGAAGAGGAGGCTCTCGGAAATAAAGCCTTTATTTTGAAGCGCTTTCTAAAGAGGCTTTGAGCCCTTTTTGATTTTAGCCCTTTGTGACCATTCTTGACTATACTTGAATATGCATGACTATTCTCAAGAATTGTTGTCCAGTATTGACCATCCTTGACTATTTGACCATTATTTACTATTTTTGACCATTATTGACTATTTTTGACCATTATTGACTATTTTGACTGTTTTTGGGCATTTTTGACCAATGTTGACAATTTTTTGCCATTGTTGACTATTCTCAACTATTGTTGACTACTATTGATCATTTTTGACTATTTTGATTATTGTTGACTGTTTTCGGCCATTTTTGACAATTTTTGACCAATGTTGACTATTTTTAGCCATTGTTGACCATTCTCAACGATTGTTAACTACTATTGATCATTTTTGACTATTTTGACCATTATTGACTATTTTTTACCATTATTGACTATTTTTTACCATTCTTGACTATTTTGACTATCGTTGACTGTTTTTGGCCATTTTTGACCAATGTTGACTATTTTTAGCCATTGTTGACTATTCTCAACTATTAGTGACTACTATTGATCATTTTTGACTATTTTGACCATTATTGACTATTTTTTACCATTGTTAAGTGTTTTAGACCATTATTGACTATTTTGACTATTGGTGACTGTTTTTGGCCATTTTTGACCATTGTTGACTATTTTTTACCATTGTTGACTATTCTCAACTATTGTTGACTACTATTGATCATTTTTGACTATTTTGACCATTATTGACTATTTTTTACCATTATTGACTATTTTTTACCATTCTTGACTATTTTGACTATCGTTGACTGTTTTTGGCCATTTTTGACCAATGTTGACTATTTTTAGCCATTGTTGACTATTCTCAACTATTAGTGACTACTATTGATCATTTTTGACTATTTTGACCATTATTGACTATTTTTGACCATTGTTAAGTGTTTTAGACCATTATTGACTATTTTGGCTATTGGTGACTGTTTTTGGCCATTTTTGACCAATGTTGACTATTTTTAGCCATTGTTGACTATTCTCAACTATTAGTGACTACTATTGATCATTTTTGACTATTTTGACAATTGTTGACTGTTTTTGGCCATTTTTGACCAATTTTGACAATTTTTAGCCATTGTTGACTATTCTCAACTATTGTTCACTATTATTGATAATTGTTGACTATTTTGACCATTATTGATTTTGACTGTTTTTGGCCATTTTTGACCAATGTTGACTATTTTTAGCTATTGTTGACTATTCTCAACTATTAGTGACTACTATTTATCATTATTATCTCGTCAAGAATGGTAAAAAATAGTCAGTAATGGTCAAAATAGTCAAAAATGATCAATAGTAGTCAACAATAGTTGAGAATAGTCAACAATGGTAAAAAATATTCAACAATGGTCAAAAACACTCAACAATGGTCAAAAATAGTCAATAATGGTCAAAAATGATCAATAGTAGTTAACAATCGTTGAGAATGGTCAACAATGGCTAAAAATAGTCAACATTGGTCAAAAATTGTCAAAAATGGCCGAAAACAGTCAACAATAGTCAATAATGGACAAAATAGTCAAAAATGATCAATAGTAGACAACAATAGTTGAGAATAGACAACAATGGTAAAAAATAGTCAACAATGGTCAAAAACACTCAACAATGGTCAAAAATTGTCAATAATGGTAAAAAATGATCAATAGTAGTCAACAATAGTTGAGAATGGTCAACAATGGCTAAAAATAGTCAACATTGGTCAAAAATTGACAAAAATGGCCAAAAACAGTCAACAATAATCAAAATAGTCAAAAATGATCAATAGTAGTCAACAATAGTTGAGAATAGTCAACAATGCCCAAAAACAGTCAACAATAGTCAAAATAGTCAATAATGGTCAACAATAGTAAATAATGGTCAAAATAGTAAATAATGGTCAAATAGTCAAGGATGGTCAATACTGGACAACAATTCTTGAGAATAGTCATGCATATTCAAGTATAGTCAAGAATGGTCACAAAGGGCTAAAATCAAAAAGGGCTCAAAGTCTCTTTAGAAAGCGCTTCAAAATAAAGGCTTTATTTCCGAGAGCCTCCTCTTCGCCGTGAAGGCTCGGGGCTAATGAGTTCTTTAGCCTCCGAGGTTTCATAAAAAGGCTCGAGCCCTAATAATAAGCCTAAAAGACTCGTCGAGTCTTTTGCTACACAACCTGCAACACAACCTCTGACCACCTGGGTGATCAAAGTGGAATATTGCATTTTTTAATGTTTTCGAATGTGATATCTTTAACCGACTTCAAAAAAGGAGGAGGTTCTCAATTCGACTGTATTTTTTTTATGTTTGTTACCTCAGAACTTCAACGAACGGAACCTCAACGAACAGAACTACGACTGGGTGAACAGATTTTGAAGATACTTTTTTTATTTTGAAGTTAGACATCTTGATAAAACAGAGAGAATTACATACGATGCGGGTTCAAATCCAACCATATTTAGTTATTGAAATATATTTGGATTTATTATAGTAATGGTATTTTTCAATGGTGCAGAATTTATCAGAATATTTACACAAAATTATTATTTTTTAATGCATATAATTTATGTATTTATTCCTCATAGAACTATAGCACAAAATGTATATCATAGGGCTAGTGAATAATTTCATCCACATTCGCAATGTCTCATTAGCGTAGTGGTAAAGCATTAGCAATTATTCCATGAGTTCGTACCTCACCTTCGGCAATTCTATGTAATAATTTTTTGGTGATAATATTGTTCTTATTTGTAATAATATTGTTTTTTTCTATTTATTACATGTTTTATTACATTTTAATCATTTTATAAATTATTTGGATTGACAAACTAATACGCCAACTGAATGGTCCCAAACTAAGCAACGCTTGTACTATGGGTACCGTAATGGCCTGGAGACGATCCCCGTAATCCTGGGATCAGGAAAAATAACGCATAAGTCAGTTTCTAAAATTTTCATTTGGCGGGAATCGAACCCGCAACCACGCAAGCAGTGAGCCGAAAAGCCTACGTCAAACCACTTTACGAAGCAGGCGTCAATTTTTCAATGCATGACGAAGTATATAGTTCATAATTTCGCCGATTCTCGTAATATGTAAATAGCTCAGTGAGTCAATGTGTACGCGCGACAGTATGTAGGATCGAATCCTAGTTTTATATTTTGTTTTTTTTTTTTCATGTTATTCAATTTTTTTATTATTTTAGGCAATTGTATTTGTATCCAATTGTATTTTTTTTATATAATAACAAAGAATTGTAATTTATGTTCTAAATTACAACTCTTTATCACAACTACTTAGGTACAAAGGCGTATAAATGCGCACAAATATAAAATCTAACAAATGCTAGCTATCTACAAAATATTCTAAACCACTGCAATATTTTTACGTATTTATTTATAAAAAAGAGATACACGATAATTGAACCGACTGGAGCGTAGAAAAGTGACACAACCTCCCCGTCCAACAGTCATCGCGGTACTGCCGCCCGTCGCCCCTCGCACCGGATCCGCCCACTTTGTTGGCGAATATTTGGAAAATCATGAATTGTGACGTGAAAAACGATTGCATCGCAAAATCAAGCTTACATTTTTTAGGTATTATCTTTCTCCATCTTTTGGTGGAAAAACTATTTAAAAATTCCCAGCCCTTTGGAAGAAGATAGAAATTTAAATTTGAAAATTTCTACATTTTGGTTATTTTTTTCACATAGTAAAAGAGCATTTTTCACATTTTTCAAACTTGTTTTTTAAAGAAGAGGGTATAATAAATACGGTGATATTTTTTTCAAAATTTTTACTCCACTCGTCTAAGAGGAGATAGCCTCCAAAAATGCCTCGTTAGCTACCTGCCCAGTCTTAAAACGAATAGGTATAGCCGAAGAATGCGCCCCTCCCGGCCGCCCTCCTCCTTCTCCCCCTGCAATCCAACATGAACTCTCACCTCGTCCTGGACTCACCGACGCGCGGCGCAGCGGCGGCGCGGCGGCGCGCTCACCGAGCGCCTTCCTTTTGAAATGACATCTAATTTTAACTTTCTTATTGTTTCCTCGAGTATTAACCATAGTAACTGAGTTATTGTAGCGGAATAAGTTTGTAAAGGAAGGTTCTCGACCGGCTGCACAGTATAATAGCTTGCGAATCATTTTATTTCGATGGGCAAAGACTGAAAGTACCTACCTACTAACCAAATAGATTTATCTATGTTTATTTTTCAAGACAAAATATCTATCAAATATCGACAAAATATCGATCAAAATATTATCTCTGTTTATTAATATTAAAGACACAAATACCATAAACAACACTGAGTTCGTGATCCAAACACCTAGTCGGGCACCGTGCATGCATCCCATATAAACGCAGGCGGATGGCGCGGGCCACCAATCCAGACGGCTAACGTCATCGAGAGAAACAAGCGCCTTAACAGAACTTCCGACTGATTTTATTTCCTAGCCGCAGCTCGGCTAAGTTTGTACAGCTTTGATGTTATTGTAAAAGGCGGAAACCCACCGCGGTGCACGGAGAGGCCACGCACACGGGCCATGCTTCGCTTTGGAGGAAAATTTATGTAAGTCGTCATTTCGTGCGTAGCCTCTCCGTGCACCGCGGTGGACACGGTTACATACATTTTCTTGCAAAGCGAAGCTTGACCCACGTGCGTGGCCTCTCCGTGCGCCGCGGTCAGCTTCCGCCTTTGGGATAGGTCAGGGAATGGAAGACCATTGTTGGTGATAGATATCTCACTTCCTAAACGGCCCTGACCAACATTTTTCATTTCACTTAGCGGTGGACACAACCAGCTAATAAAATAATCCGAATGGGGATAAAAGTCGTGACGTATATGTATGTATGTAAAAGAACAATCCTGCGAGTAAGTACACCTGAGTGAACAAGTGTACATACAAACACAGTGTTTTTGTACAGCGGGTGTTGTTTGCAGAGCAGGTGGACGGCGCGGCGGTGGCGGTGGCGGCGCGCGGCGGCGCCACTGCCATTGTGTTGTGGCGCGCGCCCGACGCCTGTTTTTACGCCGACACGCGTAAAACTAAAAAGGTATTCCACTATTCAAGTGTTCTCTTTTTAGTTTAGTTCCCATTTGTTCACTATTGGCATTGTCTTGATAAATGCGCCGTGAAACATAGGTATTCACGTCGAATGTAGGTACGGAAAAAACACACGATTGTATAACAAACACGTACATTTTAAATAATAGAAATTGATTGGGATATTTATTTTGTATTTTTAGCTTTTTCATAATGAATATGAGTAACGTTGAACATTATTTTTGCAAAGCTGTACGTTGGCAGCTACGTACCTACAGTGCGTAGAAAAGTAACTTTGAAATAAGAACTCAACATTGTATGTTGACGTGGGTGCAAGAAATAATGCAAAACAAATCGTTAGTTATCGAATTACACAGGTTTACTAAGTATTGATTTGTAAATGGTGCTAGGCCGCTGATTGATCATAATGTCGGTCGTATGGGATTAAAACCACAGTTCAAAATGTATGTTGTAAACTGTCTAAAGTTCCGCGGGTACTCGGGCGCGGCCACTTATCGGACGGTGCGCTCTATCCCGCGATTAATTATTTAGACATATTAATATCCAGGTCACTGGTCCTGTTGTTATTCACTATTATTCAATTTTAATAACATCGGAGGTAATTGGAATCTGGGACGACATTATCAGGTTCTAAAATGGTTTATATTGGCCTAAAGCAGGTTTTAGATCGGTTTTTTGTCGACTAATATTAGTATTTGATACGCTGACTTCACAAACTCTACAGTCTACACCTTAAGTTACTAAATTTAGGCTACTTAATTTAGTCGTTACTGAATTTAGGCAAGTGTAAGCGCATTCAGCAAGCTATTCAGAAGCTAGAATGGTTTAAATATTTAGAAGCTTCTGAATTTAGGCTTCTAAATTTAGCCAAGTGTAATAAGCTCTTTAGCCAAAATATGTGGCTTGGCCGTTTCGTTACTACAAGAACTATTGTATAACAGAAAAGTAATGAACAGAAATAAATTGATAACATCGCGTGACACAATTTATTTGCGCGCGACTTATTTTAGTATGGACCGGGAGCCCAGCGTGCAATTCGTGGATTTGCACGAGCGCCGTCCAAACCTAGTAGATTCGGTAGATGACATGATAGGAAGAATACATTGTTCTAGATGTTTCCACTTTCAGCGGTGGGGGAAGCGTATACATGAAAAAAAGTAAGTTTAAAAACTAAAACCCGACTACGGAAAAAACGCGCTCTAAAAAGTATGAAACAAGAAAATATTCTCATCTAGAGGATAGCCGTGGTCCGTGTAGGTCTTTTAGGGCCAAATGGCACATGAACACGGACCACGGCTATCCTCTAGATGAGAATATTTTCTTGTTTCATACTTTTTAGAGCGCGTTTTTTCCGTAGTCGGGTTTTAGTTTTTAAACTTACTTTTTATTTAATTATTTTGGAGTTATAGGTAACAATATATATATTTTTGAAATGTGCTCATCAAGCTCTTTCATTTGATACCCCACACGGTTTCATTAAAAAATGTTTATTTTTTAGTTCATGACATTATGTCCTCTAGAGGGCGCCATATGCAATTTTATGTAACGTCACATAGCCTATAACCAGCGCGCCATTAAGCCGCTTCTGACGATACCTCATTTGTCAAATTACGACAAGTAGTTTGGAAGTTAGGTGGGAACAGACGCACATACATACATACATACATACATACATACATACATACCGGTCAAAATCATAACGCCTCCGTAGTCGGGTAAAAAAAAATGTTTTTTTTTGTATAATAAAAAGCAATTACATAAAAATTCTCAAGCGTGTCAGATATTGATAATTTTCATGCTCCAACATGAAAAAAAAAAAAAAAAAAATACTCGAGCGCGCCAGATTTTGTAAGCATCTATAGGCTACGGTAACTGCTTAAAATCAGGCGGGCCGTACGCTTTTTTGCCACCGCAGTCCTATATTTAAAAAAAAAACTGAGGGGTGAAAAAGTGAAACTTCCAGATGCTCCCATTTCTTAGACTGACGATCAAATTAGCAAAATTGACACTTTTGACACTTATTAGCTAGTAATGAATCCCCCTTATCTTAATCTGACGAGTTCGAGTATTTTAAGATGGTCTATTTATTTTTTTGGTTCCCCTGAGCGATCCCACCAATATTAAGGGCTCATAATTTTTTGAGGTTCTTATCAATATGTAAGCTATCTCCCTTATCTTAATCTGACGCGCTCGTTTAAATCCAGAAAGTTCTTCTACGGCTCCCCATCCAGTAGGTATATCTTTAAAATACACAACTGCCAAGCCTAAACTTAATATACAGAGTTCGATAATGTAACAATTTTTTATCAAGAAAATACACTCTTTATTATTTAACACTAGCTGTCCCGGCGAACTTCGTACCGCCTCAGAATTAATGTTGTCCGAAAAAGAACTAACGAGGTAGGTACATGTATGGATGACGTCATTCTCCGTGCGCCGCGGTGGACACGGTGACATACATTTTCGTGCAAAGCGAAGCTTGATCCACGTGCGTAGCGTGTGCGTGGCCTCTCCGTGCGCCGCGGTGGGTTTTCGGCTTTATGTGCACAACGCGGATCTATTTCTTGTGATGAAATGCCCATGAAATAAATTTGCAAGAATTTATAGTCGCCATCCGCCAACTGACACCGGCGTTCATTACGCCATCTATTGAAAGTAATTTGAATCATACGTAAAATATGGGTTTTTAGCGCTTTCCGGGCAATTTTTCCATTTTTTTTTATGTATTAACCTTCCTTGAACTTCACGGAATAATATTAAAAAAAAAACATCTAAATTGGTCCAGCCGTTCTCGCGTCAAGTAATGACATGAAATAGGGATTCATTTTTATATATATAGATAACTATCTAACTGATAATAGCTCTATTATAATAAAGTATTGATATAAATCAGTACCTACTCTATTGACAAGTCCGGTGTCACGGGTCTGGAGTAATACGGGGCGCATTTAGGAGTTGTTTAACATCGACATATCCTGGAATTATTCATGACGGTTAATAAATAATGTGTGTCGGGTCGAGGGCGTCGGTCGACGCGACCGACCGGCGGCGACGCGACGGCGACCGAGCGAACGTGTCGTGTGAGTCGCCGTCTTACGGGTTAGCTAGAGGCCATCTCCACACCACAGCCTCCGCGCGATGCGACATTCAAGACGACGACTTCTGAACACCGTTACTAATGAGTGTTTTTTTAACTAAAAAAATGATTAAAAAAATATAAATATATATAAGGTCACGACTTTTATCCACATTCGGGGATAGTCAGAGGCTTGAGTGGCCATTCACCACCACATTGTGGAGGTATTAAGTAAGTCAACTCAAAGCCCACGTTTCACCAGATAGTCAGAACCTAACGTGACAGGTGGTGAGCCTTGTCGCCGTGTATACAGGAACTGACTATTACCTAATCCCGAGGGATAGGTAGGTTTCCTCACGATGTTTTCCCTCACCGTAAGCGAACTGTAAAAAAATATACTTAACAAAAAATACAAGAATTTTAATATTATTATCACGGATTTTCAAAATTACGCTGCTTTCCGATTGCTAACTACACAAGGTTACGTTAAGCTAATGGATGATGTTACGTTGTGTGCAGTTGTTAAAAATGTACCAGGTTTGTTAGGGGCCATCCATAAATTACGTCACACGAATTACATGATATTTGACCCCTCCCCCTTGTCACAGCTGGTCACATTTGTGAGACTCCTACCTCCCTAGTGTGACGTCACATATTTTTTGCAATTAAAAAATAAATAAATCCTTATTAGTCAAATTTCGGTTTTATAAATAATAATAATAATAATATTTTTTTTCCTTAGATATATTCGATTTTTAAATGTGACGTCACAAAACTGAGGACCCCACCCACCCCTTGTCACGCAATGTCACATTTCGTCGACCCACTCCCTCCCTTTACGTGTGACGTAATTTATGGATGGCCCCTTAACATAATTATAATTGAATTCAGACTAACGCGAATGCATAAATGCTGCATTGTGTCACTATCTAGATTAAAATATTGCTAATGCTAGTGACCATTACATAGCATGATAGATATTGTAACGTATTCAGGAACAGAAACGTTTCAATTTGTCAACGCGGCTCAGCCCTAATACCAAGGGAATACGAGAATGATCGAGGGCTCTAGTTTATTACGTATCAATACCGATGCCTTGCAATCAAACCCCATATAAATTCATGCGCGCGTTGACAAGCTCCAGTCACCCGCCGGCGCGGGCGGCGCGGGCGGCGCGGGCAGCGAGAGCTCCGATTAAAGAATAGGTACATATCTAGTCGTATCTACACATTACTCGCGTTGTGTACCGGGAACAACTGTTGGACTACTGTGGAACTGTACTCACTTGGAAGCTACTTATAGATGTTGGGTAATTGAAACTAGTATCAGATGTTTCTAACAAGTTGCAGTTAACTACACCAAAAATTTCTAGTTAATTGTATAAGTACCTGCTAATGATAGATTAGGAAACCTGGAGCGGCAGTAATCGCACGATGCTAACCGATGCTGTATTGCGAATGCTACGATTTCTCTCATTGATGTTAATCCCCGCCCGCGATACGGACCGGACCGGACGGCTCGGCCGCACCAAACTTAGCTAGTACATTTTTACTCAATCGCATCGGCCCCGAGACTCCTTTGAGTACTTTTCGCTATTCCTCATAGTTTCGAATTTGGCCATCCACGCATACTTGAAAAATTCACCTGTATCCAAATTCAATTCAATTTAATTCAAATCATTTATTTTGTTTAGGCCTACGGGGGAACTTACATATTGTCATTAATTTTTTTTCCTTAATTTCTACCGCCGGATCGGAAACGCGACCTCGACTGAGAAGATCCGGCAAGAAACTCAGCGGGCTTGTCATTTTTACATTGTATTTTTTTTTAATCGCCATTTACTTATTTTAATACAATGTATTTTGTTAAACAATAGCTCCAGTGTGCTGCCTTCCGAAATAAGCAAGGCAAGACACGCTACACTTTAACATGACACTGTTATAACGAAGTGTATTTGAGCGATCAGTCCCAAGCTGATTTATCTTCCAAGTAATCCGAGATTATGTAATATTTTTTGTCGTATACTTATTATACATATTTTTTGGGGGTAGAGCCAAGCTGTAGCCAATTGACTTCAGCTAACAGGTATACGTGCTGACTCGACCGGGGTAGTACCACGCTCTCACAGAAGATCGGCGTAAAGGAGCTATTACAGCTGCGTTTCGTACGATGAGCGAGAGAGCTGGAGGCCAACCCTCCCTTGCTCTCCCTCCGTCCCACTCCACTTCAGGTCGGCAACGTGTGAGCAATGCCTTTGGTACTGCAAGCATCTGGGCCTCCGCAAACACGCTACTTTTAGCATCGGCGTTCGGCTTTTTAGGAACTCGATGCAGCGTCTGAACGCTACACTCCGCACACATTCGGATGCCGGTCGCAGCGATTTTAGCCCATGATGCTAAATGTGGATTTACTCGAGCGTCGCGGAAACCTATTAGATTTCGTAGATTAGATGATAGGATGAATAAATGTCCTATAATGATTCCACTTTCACCGGTGGGGGATGCTTGGGTATTTACTCAAGCGTAGCGTATTGATAGGTAGGTAGGTACTCATTTTATCTACGCTTAAAAGTGCTGCGTCCGTGGATGTCATAAAAATGTCCGTCCGAAATCGTTTTCAGGCGGCTAATAATGGCGTCGACAGCGTCGCGCCGATACGCTGATTTACGTGTTC